>OOFC01042255.1:0-41650 GCA_900323345.1 Pseudochromis fuscus | reverse complement strand
TTCCAAATGTGTGGATTTTTTTTTTTTTTTTTGGTCTCCCCTCTGTTTGCCGGTTTGTATTGCACGCGCTGGAAGCAAGCGCCGTATTTGCGTTTGCGTGTCTGTGTGTATTCTTGGCAGCTGCTGCGAGCCTGCGTGTCCTTAGTTGTGTTCCGCTCGATAAAGCAATTCAGGCATCTCTGCGGACTCCTCCTCAGAGCTGAGGACCCTAAAAAATGCCTGACTGCGGTGCAGAAACCCAGGGCATTACTGACTAACATCTGTTCACACTGTGAACTGTTGGCATGCGACACAACACTTTACAGGAAGGAAACACACACTGGCACACACACACACACACACACACACACACACGCGCAAACACGTAGACTCCAAACGGCATGCTGGGACTAATTTATCATTTTTCTAACATTAGTGGTAAGTGGCAGCCAGTGGGAAGCATTTGCTCCTGCTGTCTTTTCTGCCTGACTGGCTGTGCAGCTCAGGCCTTCGGTGCTCTTTTAAAGGCGCACTGCTGAATTTCTGGTTGATGTATTTCAATTAGTATCCATCTATTTTTCACCATGATGGAGACACCAAGACAAACAGCGAGGCAAACGATGTAAAGTTAAGAATAGAATAATTGCACCATATACATAATTTAGTCGCACATGACTTTCCTCCACTAAAAATAATTTAAGCTACATGTGCAGGGGGGGAGCAATCCCAGGATGTTAAAGATGACAATTTCCAGCATGCTTCTATGTCAAGGGGCGGCATGGTGGTGCAGTGGTTAGCACTTGTGCCTCACAGCAAGAAGGTTCCGGGTTCGGGGTTCGAATCTCAACTCGGGCCTTTCTATGTGGAGTTTGCATGTCCTCCCTGTGACATCTGTGGGTTTTCTCCGGGTACTCTGGTTTCCTCCCATGGTTGTTAGGGGAATTGATCAAGCTAAATTGACCGCAGGTGGGAGTGGGAGTGGGAGCGATAGCAACCTGTCCAGGGTGTACCCCGCCTCCTGCCCGATGACAGCTGGGATAGGCTCCAGCAGACCCTTGCTATCCAAGTGTGGAGAAGCAGGTATAGAAGATGACTGACTGACTGAATTTTATGTCAACAGTAACAATTTGTTGCCCCTCCAAATACTCCACAATGATTGGAAAGCACTTGACCATGTACCCAAACACAACTGAACTGTACCAAGCTAAAATATTAGAATTATTTCATAAACTGAAGCTTTTAAAAGCCACAGTTCAGTGTGTAGTAGATGATGCATCATGAAAATACAACATCTCATTTCTTTTCTACTGCTTTTTGCAACTTAGTGTTGTAAAATATTTGTTCAGAGCTTTAAGAAGTTTGTGCTGCTTCTTAGTGCTCATACTGAATCTGTGTTTATGAACAATGACATATGTAAGCGTTGTGGATTTTCTTGTCTCTTCATGCCGATGCTGATTCACAGTGTGTTTTGCAAATCTCTTGACATATAAGGCAAATAAATGTACAATTCCTTGACATATTCAGATCACTCATGGTTCCTTGGCTTTTGTCCGCCTTGGGGTGACCTTCCCGGGCTCTCCGGGGGACATTATTGCTTCATTAAAGCACTGCACATGAACTGTTGAGGAAATAATGGGGAAGCTGGCTAATAAGCTAATCGTGACTTGGGGCAGTAGATTATCAGGGCCATATACGGGATGTCACGTAAGTTTATGGATTCGCTGGCTAAATTAAATTACTTCTCTGTCATATCCCACTGGCTACAAGCAAAAACAGTACCAGCTCGATGCCTCGTGGCGAGTGCTGCGGAGTGTTTGTGTGTTTATGATATGATAGATGATGAACTGTGGATATTGCAGCTATCAAGTTAAGAACAAATAACGCACAGTGTGAAGGGAACAGAGTGCGACCGTTGTATCATTAAAGGGATGAAAAAAGGGAATAGCATGAAAAAGTCAATAATAAAGCATAATAAAGCAGAAAGGTCATGTCAGATAACGAAAATCAAAGGCGTCGTAGGCAGCGACTCAGTTGGTATGCAGATGACAAGGGAAGTTGAGCGAAACAAATGTGACCTCTAAATGAGTGTTTTGTTGTGCTTAATGGAATTGTTAGCATTTAGCGAAGAGAGATGGGGAAACACTGCTGGGCCGAGGGAAAGCAAAGCAGGGAGAGTGAAGGGGAGAGAGAGGTGGCTAATAAATAGCTTTCATTTCTCCGTGGCAGCCATAGAATAGGTTTATTGATTTATTATTTTTCATTTTTTCCTGTTCGCACACTGTCTGTCTTTTGCTTGTTCTCATCGTCCCACTTTCATGTTTGTCTTTCTCTTATTCTCCACATTTATCTCTCTGTCCTCACTGGTTTTCATCCATATGTTTTCTCTCCCTTTATTGTCATTTAGCTGACTAACCCACTCTGTGTGTGTGTTCAGTTACTTGTAGTGCTGGATATCAAGCTGCATATGTAGGTGTGTGTGTGTGATAATTACTAGTTTTGATGAGTTCTGTTGACCAGGCGTTCCCTCTGGTCATATCATTTATGCATCTTGCCGTCCTGTATTTTTGATCCTCATGGGTTGGAGCCTGTTGATTATGTCTATTTTGTAAACAGACAGATTCTTGCCTCAGGCGTCTGCTGCTGCTGCTGTTGGATTCACAAAGAAGTGAGGAAAATGTTTACATGTTCGTCACTAAAAGAAACTCTCAGATGTTATAGAGCCTCCCTGAATCGGTTACGTTGTTCGGCCAAATAGATAAATACATGGACGATCATTGGTAACCCCACATACATTAACAAGGAGATTCAAGATATCTCTGTTGTCCGTGAGGCGCAATGTGTGGTGCAGCCAGCACCACAAAATACAATTGGTAAAATAAACACAAACAGAAAATGGTAAACTGACCAAAGTGCATGCAATCCACCTAAAAATGCTTTTTAAAGACTAAAATATGGGGTAAAAATGGCTAAGAGCTGGAAACCAAGCCTTTTTAAACCTGCCAGTCCTACATCTGGGCATACAGACTCTTTGTCCAAATGGGAGCTGTTTAAACTCCAATGGCAGAGGATGACTGGGGTCGAACAAGATTTGTTTGGCTTTCTTCAGGGACCTACTTTTGTACAAAAGGGAGATGCCTTTCAGTGGACTACCAGCAATTTTAGTACACACCTTGACGACGCCCTGAAGCCTGTTCTGGTTTTTCAATGTGATCAACTCGAACCAGCAGATAAAAGCAAATGTAGAAACAGATTGTATAAAACAGGAGTAAAACTTTCTCTTAAAACAAGTGTCAATACTCAAGATCCTGAGCTTACGGAAGAAGAACAAAAGACAACATGTCGTTGATCAGTGTGCCGAGGTATTTATACTGCTGCACCCTCTCTACAGCTCGGCCATTGATCAACAGAAGAGTGGTGACGACACTGGACTTCCGAAAATCAATCGTCATTTCCTTAGTTTTGGAAATATTAATGGTGAATGAATTCCTCCATTATGGGTCCAAGCACTGGGACATTGTGACGGAGGAGGGACATGATCGCTGAGTCATCGGCGAACTTTATAATATGATGCTTCTCATATGAACTCTGACATGTGTTTGTGTACAACACTACAACACAGATAAGAGAGGTGAAAGAGCAGATCCCTGAGGTGAGCTGGTGGAGGTGAAGAGAGCATTGTTGTGACCTGACAGTTAAAAACTGAATAAATTCTGTCTTTCTGATGTCCAGGGGACGGACATGAACGTTTTAACCAACAACAAGAGTCAACAACAAGAGTGTAGTTACCTACCTGGACATTGGTGGTGCCAAAAAATAAAAAAGATTCAAGCAACTTGTTTGCCAAAAAATAAAAATATCATAAAATAACACATTAATCAACTCAGAAGAACATAGATTTTAAAAATTTAAATGAGCAGCTTTGATCTCACATGAAATCTGATGTCATGTTTGGTTTACTAATGCCTAATTAAAGATATTTCCATCGATAGAAACAATGAAACATTTATTCAGTACTTTTGTTGTGACAGCTTTGACAAACAGCACATCTGTGTACAATCACACAACCAGTTCTGCATAGCTGTCATCAACTGTGTCAAATTTTAGACTTATCAAATTCAAGTTTAACATCTTTGAAATCAAAAATGTTCAGGAAATTATGTCTTTTGCGTATTTCTTTAGAATGAAAATACTGGACATTTTTTTTCATTTTATCTTTGGTTTGATGTGAATTCAGGGTCTATTTTGTAATTTTAATAGTATTTATTGATTTGATAATGGTTTTTATTGGTGTAATTTGCTTCATTTTTTACTGTCAGATTATTTCTATTTATTCGTATCTATTTGTTTTATTCATCTTATATGTTCATGCATGTTTGAGACATAGGCTCTGCCTTTTGTTCTTCAATGTTTCATGAGCAGAATGACAATAAAGAATTCTTGAATTTATTTCAAAAATACAGGAAACATTTGTAGAATAAAATAGAAAAAATCTGTAGGATTACTGATTTTTTTGATAATTTGAATTTAATAACAATTTGATGTTCATATCTCAGTGCTTGAAGCTACATTAAAGAGTAATACAATATAATAAGGTAAAGAAAATCAAAGAACAAAGGTGCACTGATTATCATTCAGAGCTTTCAACTACACACCAGTGTCTTTAATAATTCATCTGGTCTGTCATTCAACTTGAAACAACAAGTGGCTCTATACGTTATGTACACGCAGATAGAGAAGCTCAAATACCTGGAGAATTAACTGTTACAGCACACACACCCACACACACACACACACACACACATGCACATAATACTGTTGTTGCTTGTATTCAGCTGCCTCAAAGCTAAAATGTATCACTGCAGAACTAGTATGTAACTAATACACTGAAATTGTGAGACAAAAAAAAGTGTGTGTGTATGTGTGTGTGTGAGTGAGTGAATGAGGGCGAGAGGGAGCGAAAAGTGAGGTGTAAAGTTCATGTCCTGAGGCGGTAACAGCTTTCTGATTGTGTTGTTCAGACTTACACATCTGCCCAAAGACCCATCGGGTAGGTCAGAGAAAGGTAATGCCAGTGTCCAAGTGTGTGCTTGTGCATGTGTGTGTGTGCAAGAGAGAATAGCAGAAAGTGGAAAAGAGAAAAAGAAACTGAACACAAGCAGTGAGTCACCACACACACACACACACACAGACACACACACTTGCCCTGCTGTGCGTTGGTGCCCAGTCCCAGAGCCTGTATAGGACTATTTATTCTAATCAAGCTGTGACATTTAGTTCCACACCAGCAGGGACCAGCTCCACTCTTTGTGTTGCACATACGAACACACACACACACACACACACACACACACACACGGACACATGCGCACAGATTTCCTCACTCTGTGGCCAAGAGTTTTCTCAGGGGCAAACACACTTACTAGACTATAAAGTTGTCCTACCCTGAGGAGCAGACATTCACACAGTATGGGTTTAGTCTTCACACACTTTAGAGTTGATCACAGCAACTAATAGACCCCCGACACATGGGGAGCACCAGAAACATCTAGAGAAAAAGTTGCTGGCTTTTCCTCTTATTGAATTATGTTTTGTGAAACCGCTTCTCTTCTCTCTCTCAAAAAGAAATGAAAAATGTCTTCTTGATCACATCGCTGGTCACATTGTTCACTTACCAAACAAAAAATGACAAAGACTGTATGTTTTTGTGTCGAAGTTCAGTCGCATTTACTTCCTGGTTGAATAAAAATAAAATAAAATGACTTTTGTCATCTTGCACAATGTGTGAAAGGAGCTTTATACCTTTTAAGAATTTCTAGTTTTAATACGACATCCCTACTCCAGTGAAATTGTAAGTGGCCTTCCTCTATATCAAAAGCATCAGGTGGCATAAGAAAAGACTGGTGAAAACAGAGATCTGAGGAGCCCCTACAGGTAGTGGTGTCTCCTCCAGAACATCCTCAACAATAGATACAAGAGAATTTAGACTTCATTTAACCACCACTGTGAAAACGACATTAAAGAACTCTTCAAGGCTGAGGCAGAAAATATGGTTCAATTATATCTCTGTAATCTCACAGGGTTAACCTGTGGGTAAATTCTGCCCAGGTTTGATTCAGAGAGATTGCCGCGATGTGAAAACTTTAAATTGGATGAGCCGGTGTCGGGCGCACATGGAAGAAAAATGGACTCTCTTCAGCATCCCATCCCAAATATCTTAATCGGCTGTCATATTGAGGTCCTGGTCCCTTGAGGATTTAATAACAAATGGAGAAGGGCAATTTAATTCTGAGATTAGCATGAATATATTTGAGACTGCTCCCTAATCGTTCGACTTGGAGGAGGTTATAACATCTACTACATTATTTGGAGGCTTTTAGGAGACTGTGGGATCACATCACTGAGATATTGTGTGACCTGCAAATATCTAAATAAAAATTCACACATCTTTGACATTTGTACAAAATATTATTCTTACTATTGTCTGGAACTGAAGGTGAGGGAAAAAAGATTTAATGCGACTAGGCTTCACATACTGAAACCTTTTCTTTATTATTTTATTTTTTAATACCTTCACCAAGGAGGTTTTGTTATTGCCTCAGTTTGTTTGTTTATTAGCAACATTATGGAAAAAATACTTAGCTGTTTTTAAAAGATAGAATATTACTCCCTATTGCTTATAATGGGTGAATGTTTGAACAAGATAGTGTTGCTATTTGCTGGATTTTCCCTTAACATTTATAATTTGTTCCTAACACAAAACACAGGAGGAATCTGAGGAGTATTATTGTTAGTTTTGTTTGTAGTCATTAAAAAAAAAATCAATGATGAATAAAAGTAGCAAAAATAAAAATATTCACAGATGATTTGTGAGTATGATTCATAAAAGCCACAACAAATTTTCATAAAAATCTACTGGATAGTTGTTGATGCGTGCTAATAGTTCACAGCATTGTGTCTCCTAAGTGTATACAAATAGTGTATACAAAATATCAAGTAGTTGTGATATTCCAGTCTGCACTAAAGTGAGTAACTGACTGATATTGTCAGTGCTAAAGATGAAGTTTAACTCGAGTCACATCTTCTGTCAAATCTTACCCCTTTTCCACCAAACAAAAACGGGTGCTAGGTCCGGGCTGGTGCTAGTCCTGGTTGTTAGTTGGTTCAGATCCCGTTTCTCCTATGAACCGCTTTGCTTTTCCACTGGCAAGGAGCCAAGTTGGGGCTGCGTTACATAAAAGGTCAGTACGTCACTGCGTAGGTCAGTTCCCAACAACCGGCCGCTAGCAAGCTAGCTGCTGTCAACAAACTACTGTTACGCTGTTACTATCAGTCCATGAAAAAATTATTTTTTTCAGCAGATATTGTAGTTACAACATGATTGAGTTAACAAAGCAGTTTTGCATCACTACGTGTGGTATTTATTCAGTTTTGGGAAATCATGATGTCCTGTAATAATGCTTAAATGGAGGAGTTATCGTGTGCTTACAAGTGCTGTTCCTGGTTTTACAAGTCTACACTGAGATCCAGAGCCAAAACCGTATTTTCATTACTTTACACTTCTACTATTGCTAGCTGTGTTTCTACCATCGCTCCACCAGCTCCTGGCGTAGTCGCTGCTTAGTTGGTGCTGAGCTCTGGCCCAGCAACTTAGTGGGGCCAGACTTAGCACCAGTTTTAGTGGCTGGAGCCGGTTCTCGCGGCGGTGGAAACACAACAAACTGGAGCTATGTCAGGAACTGGCCCTGAACTAGAACTGGAACCAACTCTGTGGAAAAGGGGTTCTGTGTTTTGTTACCACTGACCTGTGTTTTTTTTTTTTTTTTGATAACCTCCTTTAAGCATGAATGGATAATTCCAAGAGTCTTTAAATATTTTACAAAGTCGAAATGTATGAGCTCCAATCACTTTATCATTGCAACCCATTGATTTAGAATAACACACACACACACACACACACACACACAGGCCCACAGAGAAGTGATTTCTGTTTTATGTTGGATTTAATTTATTGGACAGGTCCATCACATTTGGACAGCTTTTAGTCTTTATCATGTGGTTATCATTTTACAGCTTTTTTTTTTTCATGCTCTCTTTTCGTGTCCCTGACCACCCTCCTGTTTTTTGCCACGGCTAAAATACTATCCAATTACATTCCTTTATCTCACTATACCCCACTCTCTTCTCCTGCGTTGGGTGATAATAGAGGGATCCATCACACCATTAGCTGCAGGCGGTTTTATAAGCTCAGCAAAATGCTGCATAGAGGGGGAACTCAAATTATAGGCTGCTGCATTATACCTTAAAATACGCCTTGTGTTTGGGCTCGCATGTGTGTGTGTGTGTCTGCATGAGTGATGATGATACTGCAAGTCATGCTCCCCCCTAATGACTGATGATGCATTTCCAAGAGGAGAGGAGAAAAATGGTGGCAGGTGGCGACATCTCTCACCGTGCTGTCGCCCCCACTGTCTATCTTTCTGTCTGCCTTTCTCTGTGTTGTTTCAACTCTTCCCCCATCTATCTGTCTTTGCGCTTAAATTATATCTTGGCTTCTTGCATTTTTTTCCCCCCTTCATGACATATTTCACTGTACGTGGAGAAACCCCCACGGTTGGTTTTGTGTTTCCTTAAGAGCAGCCAGGTCAGCTGCTGCTTCAGTGTGAACTCTTCAACTGAAGGCACTGAGACTTAATGAAATTAGAGAGCTGATGTTTTATCGATGCTGCTGATTAAAAAAAAATACACTTTCATGTCTGCAAACTCAACAAGGAGTCAGAGGTCAGTGCCAGCTGAAGAGCCACACTCAGGGATTTAGGATTAGGAATTGATTGTTGCTCAGGGACACTTAAGTGCAGCCAATGTATACAAAGTACACCGAGAGCTTAAATCTTGCTTGTCCAGTCAGTGGCAGATCTCTTGAACAGTTTCCAGCTGCTCCTCAGCATCTCGCTTTAGAAGACGAGCAGTTAAAAGTGGAGCTGCTTGTCATTTGTTTTGTTATTTTCTTGGATAGTTACATGCAGTCACTTTTCAGGTTCTTCTTTGTGTGTGTGTTGTTTTTTTTATATTAGTCTGGTCCATCTTTATACTTGAGCTCACTCATTGTGAAGGGTAATTTGAAGGGTCGCTGTTTTATTTTGCTACTATTAATAACTAATTTTTGTTTTGCCAGCAGCTGTTTTCTCAAACTCCACAGATCGTATCTTGCAGGACGGCTGTCAGATTGATCTTTTGTGGGATGACAGCATTTCTAACAACACAAGGGTGACAGAAAAACAAAGTGGATGAATGTGGTTCTGGTTTTCAATGGAAAAACAGTGTTTGTTATGGTCATGCTGGGGCGGCTGTGGCTCAGGTGGTGGGGACTTTGGTTTGGGAGCTGGAGGGTCGCTGGTTCAAGTCGCCATGTTTTCGTGTGGGTTGGGCGTCCAACACAAGTTCCAGATGAAAACATGCATTGTGGACTGTTGAAGCCAATAATGTAATAAAAGTCGTGAACTGATAACGTGATAAGTTTTGGCTAATAATGTAATAATTTATTACGTTACTGGCTCAGTTATTACAGTTGCAAAGTTTTTTCTGTTACCAGGCCAACAACATAATAAGGAGCCAATAACAGAATAAATTATTATGTTATTAGCCGAAAGTTATTACATTATCGGTTCAGAACTTTTAATATGTTATTGGCCAGTTATTACGTTATTGGCTGTTGTTATTATTGGCTTCAACATGGACTGATGGCTGGACAGGTACCAGTTCGCCTCCAGGGCAAGGCACATATAGGCCCCCATACACCCATATCCATATATGTGTGTGTATGGGGGCCTATATGTAGAGTGGAAATGTAATTTTGATGGATGTGCACAGTGTTCAGTTGCATGCATAATGTCAAAATAAAGATGTCTCCATTCTTCTTCATGTTGTTCGGTTGCATCAGGCTCTCTGTGCATTCGTACTAACAACATACAGCACATTGCCAGAACCTTTACTGTTGATTTTTGTTGACTGGCAGTACAGCAAGAGGATTGTGGGTTCACAGCTCGCGTGGAGTCTGCATGTTCTGCCTGTGTGGGTTTCCTCCAGGTGCTCTGGCTTCATCGCACAGTTCAAAGACATACTTGTTCGGTTAAATTGACCGTAAGTGTGAGTGTACATGGTTGTTTATTTCCCTGTTGTCGCCCTGTGAGGGGCTGCCCCATTACCAGCAGGGATAGCCTCCATCCCTCCACAACCCTGTGCTGGATATGCAGGTATAGAATATGAAACAATGGACGGATGGGTGATTTTGTTGAATAAGTAAATCCAGCCTCAGCAGCACATTAAAATGAGCCTTCGTCCAAATGTTAATGCTCTTTTTCTTTTTATTTCATGAACATAAAAATGAAAATGGTGATTAAAAAAAAAGTGGCATGTGCAGGAGTTTTAGTACTGTTCTGTGTGTACCACACTTACACCGTAATGGACTCAAATAGGCTTTAACTGACTTGTTCAGATGTGCAAGGCAGGTCAAAAAATGTTAGAAATCATTAGATGATAATTGTTTTAGTGCCTGATAAATACTCTTTGAACCTTGTGGTAACATTCAATAACCATCAGCTTCTCTGAAGGAGGATGACTAAGGATTTGAAAAGTAAGTTAATAGATGTCTAACAAAACAGTGATGCTATAAAAAAAACATAAAAAGGGCTTCCAGCTAGCAATTTCTGCTCTATAGACTGTCATTAAGAAATGGCAATTAAAAGGAGCCGTAGCAGTCATGACAGGATCTTGAAGACCAAGAAAGCTCTCAGGTATAACTATATGTTACTATGTGTACTCCACACAACACATGTGTTTTGACAGCCAGATACCCACCAGTTCAGAGTTCACAGACAACTGCTGTCTTAGTTGATTAAAATTAAATAATATAGACTGTAATCACAGCTGTACATGGCACATGACAGGGTCACATGTAAGTGATAGAAAAAAAACAAATCCATCACGTGCTCAAAAGAAGCTGGGACATGGCTGAATATTAATTAGGTTACACTGTAATATGGCAGAGTCATCAGAAGAAATTCTTCCTCCTGCCGTCTCATCACAACAGTCAAATCCTGAAGTTTGCAAACGACTCACTTTAAAAGAGGCTGGGCTTCAACAACAAGACAGTGATCCAGAGCATAAACTCAAAACTCAGTATGAACTTGAAGAAAGTCAAAAATAAGCAGAAGCTGGTAAAGTGGTCCTCATAGTCCCCTGACTTCAAGATCATTACAAATCTGTGGGTAGATCTTAAGGATGTTGGGCGTACAACACGGACTGAAAATGTGTCAGTAATCTGGAAGTAGAGTGGGCGATGGCTCTTAAATCAAGATCTTAAATAAACACTACAAAGACATTCAGTCAGCTGTGGTTTCTCCTAAAGGTGGTGTTACTATGAGCATGCCATATATACCTTTAATTAATGATTTACTTTTAATTTGGTGTATTCATGAACTTTAAAAAATTCTGTTGCATTAGCATTTGAAGGATTCAGGATCAGTTTATTTGGTCATCAAACATGCATAAAAATATGTATTTCATGTGGAAATCCTGAGATTATTCATCTAGTTTTAATCACTTTTTCCCGGCTGTCCATGTTTGCCTGCGGCACGCAGTTTACATCCTGAGATTTCGTCAGCTTTTTGTCAGTGATCAATTCTTCAGTCGTTATGAACTATGTAAGAATAAAATAAAACCTGAATGAGATTTAGTTGCTTCTTGCCAGTGCAGCATATCATGTCCTTTTTGTTTTTAAAACGGTGTGGTTAGGTTAAGTAGCAGCTCTCTACTCTTTGCTGCATGTTGTGTATGTTTATTCCTGAAGGAGTCAGCAGCTGGTGACTCCATGTCACCACCAAGGAGACAGAGGCCTGCAGGGCCAACAGCACTCTGTGTGTGTTGCATGTGCACACCCGTATGTGTGTGTGTGTGTGTGTCCTCATGCTGAGGGGGAAATGGGGGTGTTTGGTTCATTAAACATGCAAATGCATGCTTATCTTCCCCCAACACCAGATAGTGGTGAGAATAGATAAGAACCAACCAAACCATGCCAGAGAGAGAGGGAGAAAAGAGAGAGTGTGTTATGGAAAGAAGAAGAGAGAGAAACACTGAGACAAAACAGAGAGAGATAAAAAAGACAGAGCAAGAAAAAGAAGATGTGGGGAATAAACAGAGTAAAAAGGACAAGAGAGAGGAGACATTAGCTTATTAACAAATGCTGTGGAAGGCCATGTCTCCCCGGAGCTTATATAATAGGACACCTGATGGGTATTTAAACACACAGAGGTGTTTGTTCTTTCATCAGTAGCTTAAAATTATTTTTCATTTGTTTATTCATGTAACTCAGCTGTCACCTATTGATCAGACAGCTCTGAACAAAACTTATAAATATCATCCTCCTTGCTGCTGCTTTTACCATTTTCTAGATTACAACGATTGGTCCAGGTGAGCGCTATAATTACAGGTCAACACAAGGCGATAAACACGCCACTGATTGGCCGTGAGAGATCCTGTATTACTTGTATTTGCTGATGTGATGACTGTTTTCTTGCTCATCAAAGAAACAATAGGTTTCCTTGCAAGTCCACGTCAGTGCTGATGTGTTTACGTCTGATCAGCTCTTAAGAGGCTTTACTCTGTGCTGAAGTTACCCAAAAACTCATTACATAAAAACTTTCACTGTCTGCGTGGATCATTTAGTTTCAACTTTGGTGGTTATTATTCTGAGGGGGAAAGTGTGTCAGTGAAAGCAGTTATTAGTATGCATTTATGTGGGATTATGGTCTCTGCTTTGCTGTCAATTCAACAGGAATGGCTGAAAAATGAATGTGCATTCATCCATACAGATATCCCGAGATGTTTTGTCGACGCTCCACAAGCTAAACAGGCTATCAGGATGCTGTTTAATATCCAGCATTTGTAGTGTTTGTATATATATATATATGTGTGTGTGTGTGTGCAGGATCGCATATACATGATGCCCTTCCTGCCTGCCTGTCTGCTTCCTTGTAGGTACATATTTTTTTTGTGTTTGAGTGTGTGTGTGTGTGATCAGTGCTGGAGAGAAAAGGTTTCCATTTAACAGGATTAAAGTAAGCTGATTTTAAAAAATGCCAGCTGTAATTCACAGCAGTTATGGTGAAAAACACAGTGATCACAGTGAAGATGCCTTACAGGAAAATACTTGATTACTCATATTACACATGAACGTTTGTAGTATAGTCAATTTTGTCCCTCTGTTGGGACAATTTCTACCACTAAAACCTGTTTTCAAGAGGAAAATCTTCAGAGTTGATCAGTTGCATTAGATATGTGAGATACCGTATTTTCCGGACTATAAGCTGCCACTTTTTTCCGACGCTTTGAACTTAAACACCGGTGCGGCATGTATAAGCGGCACGAAGCTCGTTGGCTTTTTACAACCTAGCAAGCTCCTTGCCGCCGATACATTTAGCCTCGTCACATCAGACCTGGTCAGAGTGGACCACATGAAACTGTTCGAATAAATTCAATAGCGGCTTATAGACAGGTGTGCTCAATAGTCTGGAAAATACGGTATATGTGATATGTGAGAATAAAACAACGAAAGTGCAAGATTGAGGCAAGAGGTGAAGAAGAGTTGATGTCAGAGATATTTTTTGTACCGTCGTTAGGAGAAGGGGATAAAGTGAAAGGTGAAAGCAGTGAAGATATCGGTCCCATGACTATTGACTTGCAGGGTGTAGAAACTGCTTTCAATTTTTTATCCACTTAGTGATGTCCTTTAAAGAGTCAGTGTTGGAGGACCTCAGAAAGCTCAGTCCTGTGTGATGGACTGTGAGTGTGAGAAAGAGAAAAAGACTAAGAGAGAGAGTTGGTCCTCTTGAGGCATCATACCCTTAGGCCAAAGGAATCAATGCCTGGAGCAGTTTAAGGAGAAGATTTCATACTCGTGGAGTGGAGACTATGTGGGCAATAGGTTGTGTGCATGTGTATTTGTGCAGTTTTTTTTTTTCACAAATTACAAAAAAAGTTGTTCACTTTACCTTCGTGGACCTCACCAACTCCATTAATATTTACCGACAATGTGAAGAGGACAAAAATCGACAAAAACAGAAGAAGAAGAGGGAACCGTCTGTTTAGACTTGAAGCCTTTATTCTGCATCGTTACTTCTGGAGCCTACATGAATACTAAAATGTTGAGCAGTTTGAAAGCAAACAAAAAGACGGGACAAGTGATTGATTGGATTCATTCACTGAAACATAAAGCAGTGCATGCTCTATACTATATACTGCGCTGTGCCTCACAAAGCATCATATTCCCACAAAGACTTCATAGAAGATTTAGATGAACACAATAAAGCAAGCAAGTTTATTTCTTCTGGGCCAGGGGTTGGATCCAGGGGCAGACTCCTCCCAAGAGTCATAACTGAATGCCGTGATTACACTTTTCATTGTGACTTTTATCACCTCTTCTGGATGCTCCCAAATCGATTTTTGTTTGCATTGTAACCCAATGAGTCAGACGGTATCCTGGGTGGTGAGAAGCATTTGATGGTTAAAAAAAAACCCCATCACGATGAACTTATGTGGAGATGCGCAGTCATCAGGATTCGACTTGTGTATGAGCAATACAAAGAGTTAGAGAGCAGCAGGTTAATTGTGAAACTCCATCTGGATTTACATTGTGCAAGTAACATCTAGCATAATATATCCAAAATGAACATATGCTTTGTTTTTAAATTAACTTACAGGGATTGATTTTTAACAACAGTGGATGTCCTTCATCTGTGTGTGTGTGTATGTGGTCTTTAAAAACCAGGCTTGTCTGCCGCCTGTTAGGCTGCATTTCACCGTTTTAATTTGTGAGGATTTCCTGGACGTGTTTCTGTACATCCATTCAGACAATGAAAGGTTTTATTGATTCAAGCTTCACTGCATGAACTAAAATCACTTTTAAAACTCAGCCAAGGTAAGTGAAGTAATTAGTAAGCCTCAGATTAACCAGAGCAACCATATTAAATATCTGTGGGGAGTCTCAGTCGTGGGTATTCAAGGTGAAATGTCTTCAAACATCCTCGACCAAGTCCAGTTGTCCTAAGTTAACATTACCCGAATAACCACATCAAATACTATCCATTTGCCTTTGTTCTTACATTTTGGCAATCGGGTGTCGATGCTATTTTTCAAACATACAAAAATGTCTATGCTGTCCTCCCTATGTGACATGAATCATGATGAAAGGAGGGAAAAGACATTAACTGCAGAAAATGATGAAGTTACTTTTTGGCTTTACTTTTTTTTCTTTAGTTTTTCTTCTGCCAGTTTGTGATAAATGGAAGTTTATTCACAATGAACAATGGGAAACTGAAGGATTCTTGGTCGTGAATGAAAATGAAGAGCATTTTCCTCCTGCAACAAAGCATACTGTGTTGTACCAAGACGATCAGCCAATAGTAATAACTCTGAAGCATGGAGGTGTTTGGCAGGAAGATCCTACCCTTGGCATAGCTACTGAAGAGATACTGTTAGTGTGTTACTCTCTGCCATCCATAAGGTGAGCAACAATATACAGTTATTCACACATTTGTCCTTTGGTGCCACTGTCACCACAACGTTAATTCTTATTATGTTGCCCCGTTCGTTCAATATCGGCAAATTGAAGTGAGAAAAAATAACTTCCCTGTAAAAGGATGCAGGTAATGTAAGGAATATAGATTTTAAAAAACTGTATGTTGGTGCAATATTCTTTGTTTAAGAGGCTCATTCATTCATTTATTGTCACAGTAATCTTTACCCAACATCATAACCACAACAGTAAAACAGCACAAGAAACTTTTTTGTGCAGAATATAGCAAGAATAGCAATATACAATATATTTTTCATGCATGCCAAAAGTATTCCTTTATGTTCTTACATTGAATGGTTGTTATCTTAGAAATCAGCTGTTGCGAAACGAATGCAAAATCAATAAAATATTATGCTCTGTGTACTTGTGCGTTTGTATCCACATAAAAGTGAAGAAAAAAAAGAAAAGCTTCATAATTTACCCAGTCAGTAATCAAATCTCAACATACCCTTTGTGTCTGTTTTTTCAAGATGTTGACTTTAACACATTTGCTGTTTATTGACAACAGTCTGTAAAACGATAAGAATTAATAACTTCGCAACGCTAGCAGGCAATAAGAAAGACAGTAAAATCGAGTTAGTTGCACCCTGCTATAGCCAGATGGCCTTTGTGTGTGTGTGTGTGTGTGTGTGTGTGTGTGTGTGTGTGTGCATGTGCTCTAGGTCTGAGATGGATGCTGTTGAGTCATTTGCAGACCAGACATGGTGATATATTGTGATAGCCGGACCAGGCAGCTCCTCTCCTACCAGTTAATTAAAGCTTCAGCCCAAGGCCGCGCTGCACGCCACATCGCATCATTCTCATCAATCAATCACATATTTGCATGCATACCTTCCCACATACTGTATGCATGCATTCACGTGGGCTATGCGAGACATTCTTGTCATCTCATAAACCTACACACACACCCACGCCATGTTCTCTGTGTAATTGAGCATGGACATTATTCATTTTCACTTTAAAGAGGCCGTATCATCCTCCTGTGGAGCATTAGCTGTCTGTAAAGCATTAATTGCAGTGGAGTGTTGTGAAACAGGTGAACGATGGGGTCCAGCGAGGCATTAGTATACAGGACATGATCGCGGTTTCTTTGTTTTCAGACGCACCTTGACTGACTAAGTTGGAATCAGAACTGATCAAATGCATCCCGGGAGCATTGTGAGCAGCACAATGTGTCTACTTACAGCTTTCTAAAATTCAAACAAATAGCATATCGAGAGAACAAAAGCTGTAGCTGCTGGAAAGAAAAGAAAAAAGTTGAGCGTGAACTTGCTGAAACTCCATCTCGGTGTAAAACCCTGCACTGTAACAGGTGTCCGTTCATTTGGAAATAACAAGACCGATGAAGACACTTCTCGGAGATTTGTTTGTTCATCACCCGAACCCATTATAAGCTGACACGACATTAGCGCCATCCGAGTCTTCCTTGGCGAACATTTTTGCTTCCTTCCTCTAATTTGACATGTTGAATTTACTCTTGTAATTTTCTCTGTGTGTGCTTGGAGTTTTTCATGAAATAATTATCCCACTTTTCAAGTGGTCTCCCCTGAATCATGAATATTGACAATATGAGGCACATGTAGAGACATTATGCTGATCACACAGTCAAGCAGCGATAGTTCCTGTGTGTGGTGTAAGATTACAAGTGTGTGTGTGTGTGTGTGCACATGTTTGTGTGCGTGTGTGTGTGGAGCCATAGAGTATTGGTAATTGGTCTCATGGGGGTCTCAAAGAGAGAGACAGTGTAAGGCGAATAACCTCTTCCCACCTCACACACACACACACACACACACACACACACACACACACACACACACACACACGAGTATATCCCTCCACTAGAGTGGAAGCTGTTGAGAGTGACTCGGTGACTCCTACTAAATCATTGGTTAGATTATCCTTTGGGGGAGATGAGTGATTTAGACCGTCAACTGTTTTATCCCCCAAAGCTCTGAGATGTCCTATCCAGCCATGACATCACACTACTGCCCTTGAGTGTCTCTGTGTGTGCGTGTCTGTGTGTGTGTGTGTCATATCAGCGTGTGGGTTTCACAGCGCCTGATGGGCTGCGGGAGATAACCATTCTTTTAGCAGACGAGATAGAGACGGCGGGGTGATTTTGCTTATTGTGTGAAGGAAATATGGCTCGGGCGGACACACGTCTTCACGCTGAAATAAATACACTTCAAGAACACCACGCACCTCCCGTCCATTTACCCAGAGGAACACACTTATGTCGATGTGTGGAAAAACATGAGCCCATTCACGAAGAAGATGTGAAGAAGTGTTATTACTCCATGAAAGTGACATGTCAAGCTTTGAAATGACACAAAGTTCTGGGAATGATACTCCAGACAATTCACAGGAAGATACTGGAAGTAGCTTTAAAAAAAAAGTGCGATGATGGACTGCACACTGTCCACACCTCAGTTAAGGCCAATGACAGTTTTACATGTCCAATCAATCATCTGTGACTCCAACTGCATGAGGCCAAACTGTTTCTGACTGTGAGCCAGCAGTGCAGGTGATGAGTTATGACTGTTGCTCCCGGAGAGTTGTTTTCACCTTTTTACCTAATTTGTGTCAATCCCGTGAGGTTTACTTAACAATCACCTTAACACAGTGTATCGTGTGAGCATCCTTACCGGAGCTGACATCACTATCAACAGTTTAAATTTGACAGCTAATGTACTGCACATGTGTTTTTGATTTGTTTTCTGGGAAGTTTCCTGAATGTAGTTGAGTCTTTGCTGCTGATACATCATCTGCCCTTTTGGTTTTAATTTGCTGGTATACTTAGCACCCCTGTGGTATTATTATTCTTATGCAAATTTGTATTGTTATGCTAATGTAATGGCTACTTTGCTACACATGATTATGTTTCAGTCAAAGAGGCCTTAATGGAGCCAACAGTGCATGTCTTCCAATTATTAATGCTAATGGTTTTGTTAAAATGTTTCTTTTGTTTTACGTCACATTGCAACTGTTTTCTGACTGCAGTGCTCGCTCTTCTCAAATAGAAAACTCAAAATCTGTTCAACGAAGTACACCATGAAAAAAACAGAAGTTTGGGTAAAGTATGTGTAAGACTAGCAGTGGTGAACGTATCCTGACTTGCAATTAATCAGCACAGTGTTGAGTTGAATCCCTGTTATAGTTTTTCATCCCATTTTATAGCTGTAGAAAACCACTGGTATATTCCTGTTGCATGGTTGCTCAGTGTAGCTCGTAAAATACTCACTACAACATATTTTTCATTTACTTACTCCTTAACTGTTTGCTGTCCATATTTTCCTTATGGGTCTCTTGGGGTTGTGTGTGATCAATATTGCAAACTGTAAACACCTCATAAAAAAAAAAGTAGTATGCACAAACCTGCTCTTATATATCATGCCTCAGTGTGATAATACTTTCGAAAATACTCTCATAGTGGAGGATGTGGCAAACTTCATAATTTAATCTTGACTTATTAATGTAAAATAATATTCATGTTAATTATTCTGCACCTTATCTGTGCCTGAAGCTTGATCAGGAGTTAAAACTTTCATTATATTGTAAATAATCTACCAAAAGAAAACTTTGATTTCTAATATATGCAGCAGGGCTTTTAATCTCTCGTCCAATAACACGTCAGAACAGTTGTGCTGCAGTGAGCCTTAGTTAGACAAGTATAAATATTAGACAGTCCGTGTCTGTGTGGAGCACAATAATACAGGGCACACCCAGTGTCAGGCCACCCGTCCCTGGTGAATTATGCATGGAGGTATTCTGTCATTATCTGTGCTGGTGCAAAACGGCGATAGCCCACCTATCATAATAACTATAATAGCTCGGTGATTTAGACACACACAGCAGATGTTCCTGAGCTGAAATAGTGCAACCAGCAGGTGCTACTCACAGTGTAAGCCCACGCACGGACACACGCACGCAGCCGACTATGGGGATGTTTGTCGCAGCATGCATGTCGACGCTTAAATCCACACGCGAGATACATGCGAGTGCAGTTTGGCTGCATGAAAGGTTTGAAAAAAAAAAAAATCAAAAAAAATCTGGCACAAGAAGTTGAAACTTTTTGATTAATTTTCTGTTCTCTGAAAATGATCAGAAACACCAGAGCCCATTATACATAGTACAGACATGCCTGTGTGGGAGTCTACAGTAGTGGTGTGTGATTGCATTTTCACTGCCCCTGCTGCATTTTAATGTTTTTTTTTCTAACAGACATTTGTGTGTATATTTGCATTCACATCAAGATGAAAATCAGGATGCATGATAAAAGTGAAGGTCTACTGTGGGTGTTTTTCTTAGTTAACGATAAGGGGGGTGGCCATCATTAGGACATGCGACAACACACACACAAGCACAAAATACACACATGCATACAGGCAATTCAAATACTGGGGGACACATGCTTGCAGGATAAACATCTGCATGTGAGTGTGTGGGACTTGAAAGAGGACGAGTGGGAGATGAGAAAGCTGCAGAGAGTTGCAATATCTTTATTGGAGTTGTCAATAATACGGTGCATTGTTTTCTTTGTTTTTTTTTCGTGGGAATAGAGGTTTTGTTGCAGCTGTCAGAAGTCAGGCATTAGAAGTTATTTCAGAACACTTTGACTAGACAAATCTCTTCCAGCCCCACAGTTGAACTGTCATTCAGCTGTCATACTCACAAAAGTTTGTCCTCAGCCTTGTTCCCAGCACAATAGAGTGCTTTCTGAATAGAGTATCAGCGAGCTTGCACACACCAATGTACATGCAGGCACACAAACACAGACACATATATTGTGAAAGTAGACAAACCTTACAGCAGCTACATAAACAAAAACACATTTTGCTTTTCAGCTTTAGCGTGGTGACACATTTTTGTATTAGTTTTTCTATTGTTCATTTTTATTCTTTTTAACTTTCAACGTCATTTCAACAAACACAAAAGCATTTTCAAATATCTTATTTTCAAATAGCTCTCACATGCACACATGCTGACACACTCCTCACACCCACATCCTGTACCCAACATTAAAGCCCACTCCCCTGCCTTGATTGACAGATTGCCATCACCATGTCACGCAGTCATGCTGACGATGATGAAGTACAATAGTGTTGTTATGGCAACCACTAGTGGGCCGATATGTATCCATATAACAGACAGATGTACAGAATGATAGAGTGACTTCCCCAACAAACTCCACTCCTAAAGAATCAGGTGCATTTGATAACATTTCACACCGTGTCAGTCTTTGTGTGTAGGTTCCTGGTTGAGACCAAATCTTGCATTTAGGTGTGAATAATTAGCACAATTTCTTGTTGGTAACTTGTGAACAGTTGGCTGAACCCTACAGGAAGAATTTCACAAATAACTGTTCTGCTAAGCAAGTGCAAATTAGATGAGAAGTGCCTCTCAGCATCCTACATGAAAGAAGTCTCTAAAACACAACATAGAGAAGAATCTATTTATTGTTGAGGTTCAGGCTGAGCTGCGACACATATCCAGTTTTCACTTGCAGTTAATCATTTTCTTCTGTGCTATAAATTAATATAACAAAGTATTGTCATGAAAGTTGTTATACAATGTCTCCACAGCCTCTCGCTCTGCCCTCAGTGTGTTAGCAATGAAGTGCTCTATCAATCAAGGTGTTTGCACTTTTAACAATGAGATGTAAAGGCAAAGATAGTTTATTGTGTGTCAGTACTTACGATTTTTTTTTTCCTTTTTTTCGGTGGATACATTTTACCATCAATCACACACCATGCGCATCATTTTTCAAATCATACTTTACAAAAAATTAGATGAAAGGCTTCATATGGAGTGCCCAAACATGTCTGTGTCCTTGAGATGTCTGTCAACATTTTCATTTAACTGTCAATCAAAGAACATATAGAAAATAAAATGCCTAATGCTTAATTAAGAGCCTAATATGCTGCATTAATTACACCATCCTTTAAATTAAGACTTAAGTTTTTAATCCAGTAATCACCACCTAGTAAACCCACACTGAGTGCACATACATTTGCACATATAAAGGCGTATGGACGCTCGGGCATCATCTTTATACTTATTTCCTGTGACAGAAAAGCTGTAGTTAATTGTTGTGGCGCGATAAAATGTCAGTTTTCTCTCTGTGGTGCTCAGTCGACTCCCGGGTTATATATTGAATGTGTTTAAAGGGGTGGATGCGATCATTGAACCTCATTCCAAGCTAGTTAGTCGATTTATGGCATAATGTAAAAAAGCTAATTAAAAAGACTGCTTTGTAATGACCAGCTTCACACTTGTTTGGCTTGAATGGTTCAGGTTTAATTTTAGCTCCACAGCAGACAAACTGACACTTTACAAATGTTGGAAAACAGGGCGGTAAAAATAAAACAGTCATCCATCCTGCTTGTTCAGCTCCCCCTGAGCATGACACTGCTCCCGGCAGTGCTGTAGCTAACCTTGACATCTGATCTCTTTGCATATCCTGGAGGTCACCGATTCATTGACATTCATCTACTTCTCTGCCTTCTGTATTATTGTTGATGCTCATATCAACAGCCTAGTAAACACAATGTTTATGTGATTGTATTACATTATTATTGTGATAGTATGAGGTTAAATAAAAATTAGACTACCACGGTGAAAACTGGGCCACTCTCTGTCTTTTCATTTCATCCCCTGATGAGTTTGGTAAAATTTCAAACCGAAAATTATAAAACTGAAAGAGATCTGTCTCATTCAGATGAACTTATTCTCTTTCATCCCTCTCTCTGCAGGGTGTCGCTAGTGTGTGCTAAATTAGACATGCTGTTGTAAGGCACATGTCACATTGTGTGAAAAAGACCCACACTTTCTTTCAGCCGACTTCACACTTGCAAGGAAATCAGTAGTTGCTGAATTTAATTGACGTCTCAGGTTCCTCAGTAATGGATTTATGTTGGTGAAGTTTTTGGGGAAGGCCAGGATGCATGTTGGGCTCTTTCTTGTTGTGGCATTAGTAAACGTCAGGCAGGGCATTATGGTCTATTAGGTTCCTGTTTTAATGCTGGCACTAATGAAATAGCCCCGGACTGCATGCCAAGCCTGCCATTTATTCCTCTATCCAACTCAACGGGATAGCAATTATCAAAGACACAAATCGCTTTTAGTTAAATGTTGGCGTGGCTTTGACACCTTGTGTAGGTATTTTTGTTTTGTTTTTTTGGTTTGTGTGCCTGTGCACATATGTCAGTGTGTATGTGCGTGTACAAAATACTATTTGGTCCGTGTGGAAACAGCGGGGGAATACCTTAACGTGTAGAGAGTGTACTTGTGTGTGTGTCATCATGGGAAAGCGAATGGTGGGTGTATGTTTGCCTGTGGAGCACACACACACATATATACACACACTGACAGCCTTATCAAGTCGGTAAAGTGTCCTTAAGTGCTGCTATCTGTGAAGGGAGGCAGCTGAAGGATTTGAGCAGAACCTCGCGTGGCAGCAGTGTAAGTCTGTCAGAGTAATGTTGCTGTTGAGCAGTGCAAGGTGACGACTAATGACTCATGAAGGATGCTGGGATTCCTGTCTGGAAGGTTTCATAGTTTAACCGGAGACACATTCACAACACCAGGTTTTAATCAGTATTCTTTTGCACCTATCAGGAGTATTTCTATCACCACGTTGTTTCCAATCCACCACAAAGTTTAATCTGTTGAACTCCAAGTACTTGAAACTATATTTCCCTGAGACGTAAGAACCACTTTATCTTCCAGACTACATGTTTGGGAATGCTAAGTAAAGTGTGTGGTTATGCATGCGTGTGGGTTTCACCGGGAACGGTAGAGGACGCTGTGTGTTGATCTAAGCTGCACAGAGTGGTGTAGTGAATTTAAAATGTCTCTTGAATACAGGCTCGCTGTTAAAAGACTGCCTCACTGAGTGTAGCGTTGTGGCATCGCGGCCGAGAGTGTGCAACGCTGTGGAATAATGTTGTGCTTATTAAATCTCTCTCTCCTGTCTATCAGCTCTTTGAGTGTCTCATGCTAAGTTTTATTTCTCTCTTTCTCTGGAAGCAGCTACACTCAGTGTCACAGTGTTTACTGCTGTTATCCTGTTGTATTTCCTTCAGGCACATGGAAGCCAAGTTCCCTACCACCTGGTTATCATTCTCCTTTATGGGTGTGTGTGTGTCTGTATAATACCAGTGCTACCTCCCCTAAGCTCTATAGCAGTCTTTTTCTGCATCAGCTAGATTTAGATTTGGCCTGCAATGCAATCACTCCACCCATAATTACTGTATGGTTGCATTTCAAGGGCCTGTTTTAAATTTGTAAAAACTTTTAGCTATTTAGAAAATAATCAGTCAGAGCTACTGCTTGGGGAAGTCTGGCAAAAGCCATTAGTGATACAGCAATTGCAGAGTTCATCTCACAAGATGATTTATTTTCCACAACAGGGTATAAAAATGCAGTATTATCAACTGTCCCAGAGCCAGTTCTTACTAGCTTGAAAAAGAGCAAAAAAAACCAGGAAATGTTGATAGCAATCAAAATATTGAAGAGAATTTTGTGAATATTTATGGCTTTTATAACAACAATCAGAACCATTGATCATTAACAAGAAGTAGAATCAAACCAAACAACCCAAACCAGTACCAAACTCTAATATATATCATGAGAACTTACATCAGGGAAGCACAAGTCATCCTTCTGAATATTTATTTTAACCAGTGGGTTTCCAACAAAGGTTTTCTGCACATAGCTCTAAGTCATATTCAGACAGTGAAATAAATTCATAAAGTGAAGCTGAGTGCAGCAGCAATCAGGGAATAATTAGAATATTTTAATTTCCTGTGATGGTTCAAGAATTGGAACCAATGACCTTTTGGTCAAAAACCCATGACTCTGTGTTTTAGGCTGTGGCTGCTGCCGTGGTGCTAATGTTTTATTAGCCTAGTGAGGTGCAACCTCTTAAAATTGTATTAACTCTGCCAAGGGGGTTATGTTTTTTGCTCGCGTAGGTTTGTTTATTTATTTGTGTGTCTGCCCGTCTGTCAGGATGGGATCCTGTCCCAAAAAAATATTGCAAACCTTTTAATAAGGTAGTGTTGCTGTTTCACCACAAGAGGGCAACAGTGTCCAATCTACAGCATGAGCACAGCTGGATTATGCCTTGGTGGACGTTTGTGCTCTCTGAGTGGATTCATTTTTTTTTTAAATAGACCTTTACTTCATCCTTCAAAGTCAGTCTAGCTGGAGAATAATTGTTTATTCAATACAAAACCACATTTTTAATCTATTCCCTTATTCGATCACTTACTGTAATGGGAACATGCAGCGTGGCCAAACCAAGAAATGTGGCCATTGAACTTCTGTTATGAAGACAACGACAAAAACATTTGCCAGGCATCCCAACCATCTTCTGTTCAGAGCTTCACTTATTAGAGGCTTGGTTTGAACGTGACTGTGTTTTGCTGGTGTCTGTCTAAGTTTAATCCAGAAGTGAGTGGACAGCGGCTCATAAGCTCCACTGAAGCGTCCAACCATTGAGTCCCTGCCAACTCTGACCTTTGCAGTGATCGCCACGCTTGAGAACCACCTGTCCTTTCAGCTGCACACTTTTTGAGGTGCTGCAAGGACAGCAGCTGACCAACCTCTGTCTAACAGGCCATGTCACAAACCAACTGGGCTCAAATTTCCCCAGAATGATTTTAAGTTAAAAAAGTTGGCCAAGCTGTGACTGTTTTGTTGCATATCGTCTCACGCTTTGCTTGACTGTAGCATTTAATTAAATTGCTTTAACCGGTCAAATGAGGCTATGAAAGCTATTTAGTCCACCAACCAGACAGCCAAGAAACACTAGATATATACACTTCTTCTCATAATCCTTTAGAAATTTGTATGCACATGAAACCACATAAACACTTTCGTACAAGGATGCCCAGAGTTCACATGCAAACACCCTGACTCTGGTTACAAAGTGTGACTACACAGAATATCAAACAGTCTAAATGGGACAAATGCAACTATCCCAGACAGCCAGTCTAATGGTGTAGATGAAGTCAGATGAAAGAATCTATATGTATCAGTTAGTCTGTCCGTGTCTGCATTGATCACGCAGCAGGCGGCTCAATACTCGTCTCTTGCTTTCTCTTTCTGCCTGTCGGTTTCTTTCTACCTCACTTTTTCTCTCTTCAACCCCCCATCAATCACTGATCAATTGACAGTCATCAAGAGAATGGGGGAAAAGAAGGAGTCTTGTTTGTGTTTGTATATATGAGTGTGAACAAAAGGAGTGTAAAATGTTACATTTTTGTATATAATTGGCCTGCACAGACGAACAACTGAAATGGCATTTAAGAGCGAGTTTTAGTTGATTTATTTTTTCACTTCTACTTTTGTAAAGCCCTTTGGAGGCTCTATTGTAATGTGCTATTGATTTAAAAATGCTGCTGTTATTTGCAACTATACCTGTATGTGTTTGGTATTATTCTGATTATTAACCACATCCTTCTTTTGCAGTTCGGCAGACGAGCAGTTTCGCTGGAACTCACAAGGTAAAAATCACAGTGAGTGCTTGTACCAACACAAACACACCCACACACACGCATGTAATGATATTTAAGTGTAAAATGACTCCTCAGATGTTTTTATAGCTGTTTGTATTAAAAATCTACATTGATCAGGTATATTAGTCGAATTCTTTAGAGTTTAGAAAGGAGTAAAGGCTCAAGTTTTCCCATGATTCCTGGAAAAACCTGTACTGTTTATGCCAATTTTTAGAAAAATAAAATGTCCTGAAAACTACTGATGTGTCCTGGGAAATAGTGAGATCTCATGATATGTTTTTATGAAACCAATTAACAGGAAAATAAACTGAAATATTCTTTTAAATTCAAGTTGCAAAGTTTTCTGACATATTCTCTGTGACATGGTTGCAAATTTAAAAAAGAACTCAAATATTCTGTGAATAAAGTTGCAAAATTATGGGAAAAAAACCCTGAAACTTCTGCGATTTAAGTCACAAATTTATGAAGGAAAAAAATCAAATATTCTCCAACATTAAATTTGCAAATTTATGAAAAAAAAAAAAGATATTCTCTGAGTCTGAAGTAACAAATTTTGCGAGAAATGGAAGAAACTTAAATATTCTGAGTTGATGATTTCCACTCATCATATCAGTCTTTTGTTCTGCTGGTAACTCCATGGCAGCTACAAAAGGTGGTTTCTGCCGTGCTTGTAAAACATCTTAAGTTAAAGGATAAGATTTATTGAACCAACTCCTACAAGGCCTGTTTCGATTTCTGTCTGATTGACATAGCAGGACAAGAGTGTGTGGAGGGACATTTGGGATTTATACCTGCGGCCCAGTAATGTATGAGCAGGAGCACCCACCCACATACCCAGTGGATTAAAAAATGATTGCAGCCACACACAGATCCTCACAAACCTCCCCACACACACATATCAGTCTGTCAGACCAAGGCCACTGCTGGCGGTATGGATCAGTGTTAATATGCATATACAGCCATCCACTCTTTGCCTGTGTTTCTCACTCATCTGCTGCGTACATCCACACAGATTCACCACATGTACTCACACACACTTACTGGTAAATCAGCTAGAGTGGAGGGTTTTTTGTTTTTTTTTTTTAACAACAACTTCATTTCCAGTCAGGCAGCTCCCAGAGCAGACTTATCAGGGGCCCTTTCCAGCATATAATCAAAATGTCCTACAGCTCATAACCAAGTCATAATGTGTGAGGCTTTACGGACTGTGAGAGGAGAGGATTGAGGATGTGGTCCAAAGAGGTCTCATTCATCTCTCTGCCTTTCCTCTCGGTCTGTCTCTCTGCGTCTTTGTGTCAGTCTGCACCTCTCATCGTCTCCTTTTCACCTTCACAGCCGATGGACAGAAGGATATCGAGGATGAGCTGACCACGGGTTTGGAGCTGGTGGATTCGTGCATTCGCTCCCTTCAGGAATCGGGAATACTTGACAGTGGAGAACGTAAGTGTACTTGTCAACATCTGTGTGCCTGTGTGTGTGTGTGTGTGTGTGTGTGTGTGGGGCAAGAAATGAGAGCATGAAGTAACATCCTGTGTCTGTTTATATTTCAATGGTTTCAATCCATTTTGTGTCTTTGATTTGACTTATGCAACCCAAACAAACTACAGTTACACTTTTCACATTGTTGCATTTATTCACATTTCCTCAGAAGTACCGTATTTTCCGGACTATTGAGCGCACCTGTCTATAAGTCGCTATTGAATTTATTCGAACAGTTTCATGTGGTCCACTCTAACCGGGTCTGATGTGACGAGGCTAAATGTATCGGCGGCACGGAGCTTGCTAGCTTGTAAAAAGCTAACGAGCTTTGTGCTGCCGATACTGAGTCACACCAGTGTTTAAGCCGCAGGGTTCAAAGCATCGAAAAAAAGTAGCAGCTTATAGTCCGGAAAATACGGTATTTGATTTGTTGATGGGAAATTATTATTATTACAGGTGAAAGGTCAAAATCAACGTCTGCTTAACTCCAGTAAGAACGTCACCAAGTGTAAACAGACTTGTTTCTTCTAAAGGAAAAGAAACTTCTATTTTAATTGCTATGCACAGTCATTAATTAAAAACTGTGACTGTGGGGGAAAGAATATCTACACCATCTTAATAAAAACTACAGCTGTAGTTGGTTTAAATATTAAGGGATAATGCCTGGTGACTCTTCTTGTTTTCCTGAAAAGAAGAAGATGTACTTTTATTAGTCCCTCAGCCCGTGAGAAATGTGGCGTAAGTGCAGCAGTTCCCTTTGTTAATATTGAGTTCTCACACAGATTTCATTTCCACTTACAGTAGTCGAGTCGAGGGAGGATTTTGTTCCAGATTAAGCATTAAGAATATAGTTAAGAATACAATTATGTGAAGTCAGCTTCATATTAAAGAATGTGAATATATGCTTTACACTGAAAGTTTAAATGAATTAAAAAAATGGAGTTTGGCTTTGAATGGATTGATGAAGTTGTAGAGCTGACTCCAAAATTAAAGCCTATTAGAAGTGTTCTTCAGCAGGGAGATAAAATGTCATTATTGTTGTGATGTGGTGACAGGAAACAAACACACATTATGTCACTTCCTGTGTATTTTTTTTTTTTAAACCAAGAACTGTTCCACATAAGCATCCACAAGTCGCTTTTCCATCCCGTGGACCGTGGCTTCGGATAAACAATTTCCAACAATGATGGAGAGGCAGCCTGTGTATAAGGTCTTGCTAAATGTGCTTGGCATTTTCTCTGCAGGTCATTGGTTTTGGAACACTGCATTCCCATTTCACTTATTGTCTGCTGACCTTTTTGATAGTTGATATTGCTGTAATGGATGGCATTTTAAGAACTCACAGCGTGCGTGATGCTCAGCGCATTTCTATACAACGACAGACGTGTGGTAGTAGAAGCAATAATAAGCATGTCCGTGGTGGTAGTAGTAAAATAGGTTGGCTAACACCTTTTAGTAAACACGTGAAACGCACCGTTTTGTGTGATAGCTGGGATAACGGTTGCTGGTTCACTTTGATAAGAACCAGGTCGCCTGTTTAATAACTGCATGACATGTCATATACCGTATTTTCCAGACTGTTGAGCGTACCTGTCTATAAGCCGCTATTGAATTTATTCGAACAGTTTCATGTGGTCCACTCTGACCGGGTCTGATGTGACGAGGCTAAACGTATCGGCGGCATGGAGCTTGCTAGCTTGTTAAAAGCCAACGAGCTTCGTGCCGCTGATACATGAGCCACACCGGTGTTTCAGCTGCAGGGTTCAAAAAGTAGCGGCTTATAGTCCGGAAAATACGGTAATTAGATTATTATCGTGTTGGTAGTAAGTGTCTCTGTCAATCCTGTTCAAATATAGGGGCTCTTACTGTGAACACTCTAATTTTTCTTGCTGTTTTACGAATGGGGTCCTGCTAAAAGCATGACAATGTCTCACATATGTGTGTATGTGTGTGTGTGTGTGCATGGATGTGTGTGATTTCCCCCCAAATATCTAAGCAGCAAATGCATACTGTAGTGACACGTTGCTATCTTTGCTAAAACAGAGGCGTTGTGCTTTCAGCTAATTAAGTAGTTGTTTAGGTGTTAACACAGAGCAACACAACAGATTGTTACAAAAAAAGTGGTGTTAGGAAATTGAATTTATCTGTTAAATCTGTGTTGCTTTGTTATGTTGTGCTATCCTAAAACCAGTCTTCACAAAAGGCTTCAACCCCTGTGTGTTTACGTCAGCTGTGAATGTGTAATCACTTTACAGACTGGCTGAGACTATGATGCTCGTATTTTGACTGAGCTTCTGAAATATTCATATGTTCTATGTCAGAACAGAGACTCTATGAGACTCAATACTGACATGAAAGAATTGAAAGCTCTGCTATCGACTGTGGTTTTTATTCCACTCTCTCTCACACACAGATCTCCAGCACAGACTTACAAACCCCTAAATATATGTAAATTATTTTCCCATTGACCAAGCTGATATCTTCACAATCACAAACACACCTCACGTCGCATGTATGAACACATAAACAAACATACTACTTTTTTTTTTTTTTGTCACACAGTACACACAATGTAACAAACACCAAGGCTGAGTGATAATGAGTTTGGGAGCTCCCACTCAGTCTGCGTAACACAAAGTGCTGTTTAATAATTCATAAAAAGCAAGGGATGAATCAAGATGAGAAAAGACAAGTCTTTTGTGAAGGCAAGAAGCAGAGGAGTTGATCTTGGTTCACAGCACACAGACTCACAGGGAGAAAAGGATTCTGGGAGAAGAGCGGGAGAGAGATAGAGAGCAAGCAAATAGATATGGGAGAAGAATAATAACGGGCCATTGTACTTTTGAGTGAAAAAAAAGAAACTAACGACTGGGTAAGCTTCGGGGAAGACACTTATTGTAGATTTTATAAGGACATATTCGTGATAGTTAGAATTGGGAGAAATAAAATTAAAAAAAACTTCCAGCTCTTAACCTATGATGTTAAATGACACAGATGTTATTTAAAATTTGTATTCAGAGAAGGGTAGAAAATCACATTAAAAACTTCATAAAATATTTAAACATCGCTGGGTGACCAGGTCAGAGACCTTAACATTCTTTAATAAACCCACACCACACATATAAACACTGATATATAACCACTTACACACACACACACACCACTGATTACCGAGTGGCTTGTAACAGCTCCCTTTGGTTCAGTGCATCACTCCATACACGATTTAGACGCTAGTCCATCTTAAAAGCTGCCTTATGATGTTCTTATTCCCAATCAATACAAGCTTTCTGTGCACAGCATGGGAATCACAGAGAGGAGATTATTATTTGATGACACAGCAGCGACTGCATCAGGTGGTAGAAGCCATGCTGCTCTGAAACTGGGGGTGTGATTGTCATGTGTGTGTGTTGCTGATTGTTGACTGAAGCAGATTTGGTTCATACAGTCCCCTACATTGACACTTGAGTAGTGCCTTGGCTATTAAAGTGTATGGGAAGTAAATTAGGCCACACAGCTCTCTAAAAAGCTATAGAAATAAAATAATGTTCAGTTCCAGACTAGACGTTACTTGTCTCTTTTACACAAAGGGGTCAATTGAAATTTCATTTGAGCCAAGGGTACCTGGTGAAATTGAACATGTTTGGGGAGGTGACGTTTAAGTTGTTAGGTGTTGCGTCTATTAGAAGTTTTTTTCTTCCCAGCCCTCCTCTTCCCATCCTCCCCATCTCCCTGCTCCTCCTCCTCCTCCCATTCTCTCTGTTCCTCTGTTTCTCCCTTCCTCTGCTAATAAATTATGTATGCCATCTCCAACTCACGGAGTGCTGCACTGCTGCACTATCTGCTCTAAATTGCTGCTCTCTCTCTTCCCCATTTCACTCTTCGCCTCTCAATCTCTACCCTTCACGCCCCCTCTCTTTCTCACTCTTAATCTCGCTCACTCTCGCTCTCTCTCTTTTCCCTTTTTCTCACGCACAAACTCAACTCAACCCCCCCCTTCCCAACCTTCCCACCCGACCATACACCGCTCCTGTCTCAACTGGTAGGACCGGCTCTTCTTTCCCAGAGTTCCTTGCAGCTCAACTCCACCCCGGAGGCTTCGCTTCAGTACTCTGCCAGCTACCATAGCAACCAGACCCTCGCCCTTAGCGACAGCATCTCTGCAGCAACTCCTCAGCGCAGCGGGCAGGTCGGAGGAGCCGTGCACAGCTACAACCAGGTAGGAAACACTGCCGCACGGAGATAATGAGAGTGAGAGTGTTGATGACGAGGAAAACATCTGACTGAAATTCAAACGCTGGGTTGTCTGTGTCAGCATCAGTGTGTCTTCTTAGAAACTTTGAGTTTCAGTAGTAGGCTGATGGTCAGACAGCTTAAGTAATTGGTGTCAGAGGATTTTGGCTGTGAAGGTAACTCGCTTGAAGTGAGTCCTTCACAGTTGAAGCAGCTGCATTGCACTCAATCGCTCATGCAAACTTGTAACGACTCATGCAGTGTTGATATGCGCCAGTTTTTCAATTCCTTGTTGCTCCATTTTTCTTGCTGTGAATGTCGCCCCCTTTTTTTTTTCTCCTCTACTGCCTTTTATTATGCAGTCTTGCAAAACACTTCTACAACTACATGTAACTCCGACTGTGGATCACAGTTGAGTGTGTTTGATGACTGCACAAGTACATATTTATGCAGAATTCGATCAGCCCTCATGAAGGGGTCGAGACTAGTCACGACAACTGGCTTCACAAGCAACCCATCGCGTTCGGTCTCCACTTTGGAGAAAGTGAAAGACAGAAACAAATCCCGCAAAGCAGTTTAGAAGAAGACAGGTAATCAGGAGCTCCTAGACCAAAATGAGGAGACAATTAAATACACACAGAGAACTCCCAGCGAGTGTCTTCTTTATAAGGACTTGGGAAAAAAAGCTAGATGCTAAGTCACATATTAATCACAGCAGTGTGCTGATAGGAAGAAAAACTATCAAATTACATTGCAGCCTACAGCATCCAATTATTTCCAATTTTCATGTCCTCAACATATCGGTGGTAATACCCAGGACTGCAAACACACGTGTATTTTCAAACAGACACCCACACATCTGCTTATTCACTGAGCAGCTGCAGTGCTTCATTAAGAAATACTGCCAGTGCCTGGCACAAATATTGTATTTGCGGGAAAATAATTATGAATTTGAAATCAGCTGAAATATTTTTGATTGATAATTATAAATCGGATAATGAGTTATCACATTTCATTGAGAATATCTTTTGTATTTTTGTTTTCGGGAAGGTTTTTACTGCTGAAGTGAATCAGTGTTTGTACTCCGCTGGGTTAGTTTCTCATTTGATGTGTGCGAAGCTGTGTGCACATGATATTTCTTCATTTTTTTTGTTTGCTTATGTGCATCTGTCTTTTCAAAGAGAGAGGTGAAGGAGGTGTTATCAGTCTTTGTAAACATATTTATTCATTTCCCCCTTCATTCACACCGAAGCACATTTCAGAGCTGTTTCAGATAAAGCTGAGATTCCTTACCTTCATAAAAAGGAAATACAGAAGGAGGAGACATAAAGAAAAACTGATAGACAGGATTATGGATGGATGGACAGATAGGAGAAATATATATTTTTTTATTTATCTCTGCAGCGTTCCTGTCCGCTTTTCCCTCCTCCCATCTTCCTACCCTGTCCTTTCTGCTCACCATCTCTGTCCATGTGAGTGTGTGTGTGTATGTGTGTGTGTCTCCCTCTGATGTTTTTGGCTTGTCAGTGTAATGGGGCTAGTGCTGTCAGCAGGGCTTGTTGCTCATGAATAGCTTTATGCATGCCAGTGCAGCTAGATAGGCAGGTTCAGCTTACGTGCATGTGCAGCACATGCATGTGCAATACGTGCATGTGCAGTACGTGCACGTGCAGTACATGCATGTTTCTGTTGGTGTGTTAGCAGACTGTGAATATGCACATGGGAGCTGTTTTTACATGCACCTCCATCAATCGTATTTACCTGGACGCGTTTGCTTAAAGTTTGCGTTAAAGTGACTGTTTCAAGGAGAGTAATAAAAAGAGCAAAAGGTCCAGTACGCTGCTGCTCTTTTGTAGGATATTTATAACCCTGAGAGGCCATGCTTTAATAATGCATGGATACATGGCACCTCAAACATCCCAGTGTTTTACTGGAGGAGAAAAGAAGCAGCGCTGCAAGATGACACAGAGTGGATTTGAGAAAAGTGCTCTCCCTCACACGCTGTGTCGGGCTTTCTATCTATTAGTTACGTCAGCCAACAATTCATATTTTACTCATCATTTATTTACCTATCCATCTATGTAGCTATCCATTCATCTATTCATTCACCCACTCATCTGTCTATGTGTCTCACTTAGCATCTCGACCATTGTAGCTCATGTCTGTGTTACACACCGTAAAGTAGCATCAACCATTAAAAGAAATCTTAAACTCAGTTTTGTGGCCTTCATCTCACCAGCCTTAGATCTTCCACTTGGCTTCATAACCTACTAAACTTACACAGGGGACTTATAGAGACAATTTTACACTGCTCTGGGTATTGGCACACATCCTGATTAAGATCCCTCTCTCTCTCTGGCTGTTTATAGATACTTCTAATAACCATTTCTCTAAAAACCCTGAATCCAAATAAACATATCAAATGACCTAGTGTACATTAAAAAAATTTTTTATGTGTACTTACCTTCATAAACTCCCCAAACACACTGGCTTTGTTTAAATGACTACAACTAATTGCACTGATCATTGATCTGCTATTTAAAAACAGATACAAGAAGGTATCTGAGATGCAAGGTAAAACTGTATGCTGCTGTTTTTAAATGCACAATCCCTTTTATATAACTTTCATTTACAATCTGCTCAACTATAGAAACATGAGTTATTTTATTTTGTTGGTGTGAGTATGGTGCTGAGAAAAGAAACCAAATAAAGACTCAAGAGAATGTAATTTGTCTGTCTATCATGGAGGACGTAAATACTCTTGGTTGTTTGGAGGCCTTGATGTATAAATAGTGACTTATTTATGAAAGTTGGCAGAAAAATGAGAGTGGATTTTAGTGCAATATAATGAGCAACTGAGGTTTATGGATAATGTGGATCAAACTAATGGAATTTCTTCAAATATGGACTTGTATTTAGTCTGTATAAAAGTTACCTGATAAAGGTGTGAAGCCACTGAATCCAAATAAAACCTGAACCTTTGCCCGTTTCTGTTTGTTTACTCATTTTTGATCTATGACTTCACAGATTTAAACTACAGCAGTGATCTACCTGTAAATTTACCAGGATACATCAGCTTAAGTTACAGCTTCCATCTGGATTTACTTCTCTGTTGAGATCAGGGTGAAGTAACAACTCATGGTCAAATGCTATACTGCACCCTGCACTCCTACCGATACACAATAACACGTATCTCAACACTTGCATGATGTTCAATTTTTCCACTTCTTATCGGTGTCCCCTCCTCTCTGCTTCTCATCCTGTTTGCCTCCATAAACTGTATGTGAGATTTTTTTTTTCTCTCTCTCTCAGAAAGACACTGTTAATCCACTGAGCTGGAGATAAATCAGTTTCCATGACCCCTCTCCAAACAAAGCAGTGCTGGATCCAGAGGCCCTGTTGTCTTCAGCAGACACACTCTGGCTCATCGCGAAGCAGGAAATATAACCAGAGACAGCCATTGAAACATAATGGGAGATTGTGTGATTGTGCATGCTGCTATATTTATCTAGACGAGGTTTGCTGAGCAGGCGCGTTTTTGTTTTTTTTTCAGGGTGTTTCTGCACAATTGCACAGCTGCAGACGTCACCTGGAAACAGTTACAGATATAATCTTGCATGTGCCTTGAAATGAGCTTCGATACGTGCAGATAAACATCGTAAACACTTCTTAATGAGGAAAATATAAAAAAACGTGTACATGTTGGCCTCAGCTGATGTGTTGATATATGTGTGAACGTAACTTATTCAGTGGTAAGAAATGTAGGATATGAGTGGCGATGACGGTCCTCCAAGGTGACTCATTGACTGTGTGCTTGCATAATGTGGCCTTGCACAGCTGCAGTCATGTCAAGCCAGTGATAATGTATTTGAATCACCTTTACAGCTCAAGCGTCACCATAAGGTTATATGAGGCTTAGCGGAGCTCTGACATATGCTCCCTCCTACTGTCTCTGGAGAGAAAGGGAAATATATTTGGAGAAAAACAGCATATGATGTGTTGATGTGTGGTAGAAAAATACTTTTCCCTTTGACTATAGCAGCATTTTTTTTTTGTTTGTTTTCTGTAAAGACTTCACTGCACGTCAGAGCTGTAGGTAGCGAAGCAGTGGGTGAGATCAAATTTGCATCCCTCTGTTCTCGCTCAAATTTGCTGACTTACAATGTATGATGTTCATCGATTATTTCACCATGCAAAATCTATGTCAGTGACTGAGCTGAGAGGAGAGTTTGTGTCTGATTTTGATGAAATCCTTTTATTTATTTGTGCATGTTTGGGTTTATCTGACATCAGATGATAGATGTTAAGGATATGCACCACACTGTGTAATCCGCTCCTCTACTTTGAGTAGGTGGTGCAACAAGGCTTTATGAGAAATGATTTTAGTCAGCTGAGCTCAGAGGACTTCGTGGCCTGCCTCTTTGAGTCTGTTTGAATCACCCCTCTGTTTTCTGTGGGGATTTCATTACTAGCTCCTCTAGGTTGGTTCGAGACTCCTCAAAGGCTTGTCTGAACTCATTGTGCATAAAAGTTTTTGATGGCCACTACTCTTTATTCTCTTTCATCCAATTTTTCTTAACTGTGTCTCTCCCTCATCCCAACTCCTCCCTCCTCCACTCATCACCTTCTCTACCAATCCATTTTACCCCCGACATGGCTTCTTCTCCTCCCCTCCCCTTTGTCCCCTCAGGTGACATCCAGCCGTGCAGCCCAGCAGCAACAATCACAATCTGGGGCCGGGCCAGGTGAGCTGTCATCTTCATCCTGGAGATGCATTTTCTTTATAATGAATTAATCTGACATAGCTGTAAGCTCTGTTTTTACACAGTAATGACATTTTAAGACGCAGAAAAGCCTGCGGTTTGTATGGTTGGTACATTTTTACTTATAAACGAGCTATGTCTGCCTCTGGGCATCTTTGGATTGGGGTCAAGGTTATGTATAGTACTGGATTCATTGTGCTGTATTTTCATTTATACAGCCTGGTTTTTTACACACATCATTTTTTTATTTACTTATTGCAGACTGACTATCACACTCAAGGCCTTCACTTAACAACATAGATTTTTTACTTGGAAAAATCTGAAATGCCAGATATTATGTCCTGTTGATGTGCTCCCCCACTTTTCAAGTACAGCATCATTGAGGCCGAGGGACCTAATAATCTTTAACTTAAATCTTGCCTTCAGTGTTGAGCCAATTGAAAAGGAATTAAAAACCAATGGTGAAAATAAAGATTGGATGATGGATTATGACATGAAATAACAAGTCCTGGGAATGTTTGAAAATAAAGAGCTCATACAGCTAAGATATTCATCTCCGAAAGTCAAAAGGTTTTCATGTTATATATTTCAACCAATCAGAAAAATGGAGGAAAAAATTGTTTCTTTCTCATTGGCTGAAATTGTCTGACATCACATAGCCTAAGCTAAGTAATGTCTTCACAACTACCATGCAAAAATACTCGATCTATGCTTATGTTTAAGTTCAATTTTCTATTCCTTTAATATTTTGTTAACCTATATCTACATGTATTCCTGTCTAAGCTGTCAGCTGCTGCCGTTTGCTCCTAGATGTCACTGTATGCTTGTATCGCTACACTAAACCATCACCCACATCCTTACTCGTTCTGCTTTTCCATATTTATTGAATTTTTCTCTCGCCCCTTTTATTAGGTATCTACTACTCCAGCTCCACCTTGCCCGCCCAGCGTGTCAGCTCCCCTCTGTCTGGAGGAGGAGGAGGTGGTTCAGGGTCCGGCTCCCCCAGTAAACTCCAACGCCTGGGATCAGCCTCCGACGCACCAGGGTACTCTACCACTCAACGCCTGCCTTCCTCTTCCTCCTCTTCCTCTCCCAGCAAACAGTCTCCTGCCAATCGTTTGGCCAAGTCCTTCAGGTAAAGAGCCACAGTAACTGTGCCATTGATATTGATTTTTATATATTGATATATAATAGAGCTCACCACAGGTTTTACAGATGGCTTGAGGAAAAGACTAAATAAATCATCACAGGGTACAGTAGAGTAGAAAAGAATACGATACAACAGACAGGAACACTTGCTTTGTTCTTGCTGGTTCATTGTAATCTAATCTGAAATACACATATACATCACAGGACGTTTTTATATGTGAAGTGGAATTGATCCCCTTTTTAAACAAAACAAAACCTCATTTGTCTTCCAGCACCACAGTTGCTGTGACAACAGCAGGAGGGGGCGGGTCTCCCCTGAGGGTCGCATCTCCACCTAACTCTACAGCAGCAGGGGGAGGGGCCAGCTCATCGTCATCCCCTCTTCACCAGGTACTCAATATCAGACTTACAATGTGGACACCTGCAAGAAGGAGGTGGACCATTTTCTTTAGTATAACTATCAGAGCAAGTGATGCCACATGACTGATGTAGAGATAAATATTACATTTCCTACCACTTGGTGAGATCTTTATTCATAACAAATGATGCGCTATATCTTGATATATTCAAACAAAAGTCTGTATGAATCTCTTCCTTTGTGTGGAAAAGCAGTTTTCTTGAATAGCATTACAATAAGCTTTGCATACGTTTATCACTGTGCAGCTTATCTAAGCTCTGATTTCATTGGTAAATTTGTTGGCCGTTGATATCAAATATCTCACATTGCAGCTTGATGAGGAGGTTTTTTTTTTTTATCTTTGTTTTTGAGTGGGCGCTTTCAGCCTAAATTGCATTCGTAACTCTAAATGGTTTGGACATGGTTCACACATAGTGAGAGTTTCCATTTATAATCCCATTTGCAGAAGTTTCCCCTTCGTATATAGGGACAAAACTAATTTTGCAAAGTAAATCGAAAAACACGCAGGTGAAAACACTTTGTATATGAATCACCCAAATCGGGAACATCAGCCATGTCAGCTGTTATGTACTCTGCTGTTAACACACACAGTAATCTAACAGGAGGCACCAGGTTATCAACTTCAACCTGTTCATTTCTTCAGCTTATTTACAGCATCTGAAAACTCTTTTTTTCCACTTGTCATTGCAGATGAGTTCAGGCATAGGGAGCTATGCCACTCTGTCTCCCAAACGGCTGGCAGCTCACCACGCTTCTGACCAGTACAAGATCTCCCACGAGCTCTACGCTACTGCTACACTGCAGAGGCCTGGAAGTCTGGCAGGTAGGAGTCCACACATTCAGGCGACACATACACCCAAGCAAATGCCCTCACTCTTTGTAAACCAATGGCATTGCGACTAGTCCAGGGACATATTGAAATTACTTACTATATCAATTCATTTGTGCGTCTCTTTCTGTTGCTAATTGTTACATTTAATTACTTCCTGCTTCCATGTGAAGAAATGTCAAGTGCTGTATTCAAGTCTCTTCATGTGGTTGGGATCATAGTGTTGTTCAGTTGTAGATGTCACAGTCTTTGAGGCGGCTCCTTTTATAAAGTAGAACTTCAAAATGAATGCACTGGCTTTTTAGCAGCATATTCATAATCCTGTCTTTCAATAAGATGTATTTACCATGTCCAGGAGCTGGATGCATTAGAATGACAGCACTCAGACGAAGCGAGACTTTTATGTGCTCCCCCGGATGCACTGACTTGTTGATGGCTCCCTCTCTTGACTCCTCTAAATTGAGTTGGCTGAATGTCAACCTCGAAATGAAAATGTGTTCGGACAGGTGTTTATGATCCACAGAAGTCTAGTGTAAGATTTTATTTGAGGTTGGCTGTTTGTGCCCTCGGCGGTATTAAAGATTTTGGAAATATTTTTCTTCTTCTTGGCTCCATGTCGGGACATTTTGGGAGCTAATTGTCGCTGTGGTGAAGACATCCAGCATTTTTGTATACCAGTGAATGGACATTGGAGGCTGCTTTTGCCAGAGATTCAGTGTTCTTGAAATGAAATAATTTAAAGTAGATGAATATTGATTAAACCAGGCCACTTTTTATGAAGCTTTGGAGTAAGTATAATTGATCACTCTTTTATACTTGAAGCTATATTGATGAGGAACATGACCTTCGTGCTCTACCCTGAAGGCACAGCTGTGATCTTGAAGCTACGCCTGGGGTTTCATGTTTCCCGAAGACTTTAAATGAAGTAGAAAAGACAGACAGAACAGAGCGGGAATGAGTCCAGATGGAAAACACACACACCGTCACTGTAATTAGCAGAGCGAGGACGTTCATTTTTATGTGCTCGGACTGATTGATCAGGACAATTTAAAGGCAAAATCCTTATTTGTGGATACTGTTAGTCATGAGGGTTGCCTGTTCCTAGTGGGTTATGTCCTTCTGGAAAAAGCGCAGTCGAGTTCATCTGAGCAGCATGTTTGGAGAGGTACTTAACAGCTCTACAGCACCTACTCTACACTGGAGTTAAGCTGCGTAAAACAGAAATTGACAAAAAAAAAAAAGGAATAGATTTCCTGTCTGTGCTTTTTGTATGAAGGGCCTGAGTGATGGTGTGTAAAAATTGCTACGAGGGCAGAGTAGTGTGATATATATATATATATATATATATAGCAGAAAAAATGAAAGATTAAATACAGATCATCAGTGAATAAAGTTGCGATATGATCGGATATTTTAAGATTTTCGGTTTCACGTGACCCAGAAAATTGTTGTATGATTATCAGCCATACTTAATTTGATAGCTGTACCACTACTGTTGTTAGTATTGCAATAAGCACTGTGCATAGTCACATATTAAAGAGCAATCAAGGTAAAATCTTCTTTTATTTACTCTGTTGCTGCTTTCTTTTGAATTACACAAACAAGGCTGTGAGGCATCAAGGCAGCAGGGTTGGTTTTTACATGCTGTTATACTTTTTAAATATTTTACTGAATGAAACATCATGGGAGGGAATCTTCCTATTTTTTTTTCTTTCTCTCTCTCAGCATCACTCTATCTTCTCTTAAAGTTCCCCTTCCCTTTGAAAGAAAGAGGTCAGTACTTCCACGAGTGGGCCCCTGTGAGCCAAAAATAAATGAATAACGAAATAAAACCGACTCACCAAGACTTCAAAGATGAAAGGCATGGGAGGAAGAGAGGGAGCTGGGATGAGTCATGCCGTTAATGGGTGTGTCCATGACTCTAATTAGCCCTCCTTCATGCATATTCTGACCATCTCTTTGCTTTTCTCCCCCTCCTCTCTATCTATCTCTAAATTCACTTCATTTCATATCAACATTGCAGCACCCACTGAGGTCAGTGGATGTTGTAACGTCCAAACTTTCTCTCCTTTCATTTTTATTCTCGCTTCCTTATTCTGACTCCCTCTCTGCTGTTTGTGTATCTTGCTACTGCTGCTGCTGCTGGCTATTAGTGTGTGGAGGGATGCATCCCACCTCTTGTTGGCTTGGGAGGTTTAACATGCCTGTCAGTTAACCACGCTGTTGAAAGGAGGGCACAGTTGCATGAAACACCGTTGCCACACTCAGGATAGAGGTTTATCATTTCCCATAGCACAGTACAGAGAGAGGGGGGGGTGATTGTTCATACTCCGGGCCGCTGTATGCACTACTGAGACGGCGAAGTGCCTTTATATGCATTGATTTCTGATATGATCTGACAGGTCGAGGGGTTTTGAGTGTGTTAAGTTGATGGTGGATACACATGGAGGTTGGTATCTTGAAGCACAGCCCCTCCACCCCCTGAAAAACTCAGCACGCGACTTGCTAATATGATACGATACGACGTCAGCTCCACTGGACCATCTCTCTTTCTCCCAGTCACTCAGAGCTTTCGAAGTCTGTGTGTGTATATACGAGTGTGTGTGTTCTCATTTTATCTTCTGCCATGTCGCCTCAGCCCTCCTGACTCGT
>OOFC01042254.1:0-20379 GCA_900323345.1 Pseudochromis fuscus | reverse complement strand
CATCCATCCATCCATCCATCCATCCAGCCATCCATCCATCCATCCAGCATCCATCCATCCATCCATCCATCCATCCATGCATCCATCCATCCATCCAGCATCCATCCATCCATCCATCCATCCATCCATCCATCCATCATCCATCCATCCATCCATGCATCCATCCATCAATCCATCATCCATCCATCCATCCATCATCCATCCATCCATCCATCCATCCATCCATCCCCCCACCCCACCCCCCCCCCCCCCCTCATCCACCCACCCCCCCATCCACCACCCATCCATCCATCCATCCATCCATCCAGCATCCATCCATCCATCCATCCATCCATCCATCCATCCATCCATCCATCCAGCATCCATCCATCCATCCAGCATCCATCCATCCATCCATCCATCCTCCCCCCACCCCTCCACCCACCCATCCACCAACCCCCCCCCCCCCCCCCACCCCTCCACCCCACCATCCATCCACCCATCCACCCATCCACCCATCCACCCACCCACCATCCATCCAGCATCCATCCATCCATCCACCATCCATCCATCCATCCAGCATCCATCCATCCATCCATCCATCCATCCATCTAGCCAGCCAGCATTCATTCATCCATCCATCCATCCAATCCATCCAGCGAGCAGACCAGCCAGCCAGCCAGCCAGCATCCATCCATCCATCCATCCATCCATCCATCCATCCATCCATCCATCCATCTAGCCATCCAGCATCCATCCAGCATCCATCCATCCATCCATCCATCCATCCATCCAGCATCCATCCAGCATCCATCCATCCATCCATCCATCCATCCATCCATCCATCCATCCAGCATCCATCCAGCATCCATCCATCCATCCATCCATCCATCCATCCATCTTCTATAAAGCCAAATCTGTCAAGGTGGCAGTAGGACAAATAGTGAAGTCCAGATATCCCTGCTCCCTGCAACTTCTTTCCCAGCTGCAGCTTGATCCCCAGCCACTCCCAGGCCAACTGGGAGATATAATCCCTCCACCAGGTCCTCTGGCTGACCTCTGGGTCCCTGCCCAGTTGCTGAAGTAAACTTCCAACAGGAGGTGACCAAGAGGCATCATCCTAGTCCAGGGGTGTCCAATCCTGGTCCTCATGGGCCACTATCCTGCATGTTTTAGATGTTCCCCCCTTCCAACACACCTAATTCAAAAGTTCAGCTCATCATCAAACTCTGCAGAAGCCTGATAATGATCCTGGTTATTTGAATCAGGTGTGTTGGAAGAGGGAAACATCTAAAACATGCAGGATAGCGGCCCTCGAGGACCAGGATTGGACACCCCTGTCCTAGTCAGATGCCTGAACCACCTGAACTTATGAATCTCAATGTGGAGCAGCTACTCTGAGCTCCTCCTGATTGGCTGAACTCCTCACCCTGTCATGCAGAGTGAGGTCCGCCACCCAGCGAAGGAAACTCATTTGCTCATGCATCTGTGATCCTATTTATTCAGTCATTACCCAGAGTTCATGACCATGGTGAGGGTATGGATGTAGATCGACAGGTAAATGGAGAACCTTTCCTTCTAGCTCAGTTCCCCCTTTACCACTAAAGACCATTACAGTGACCATATTACTGCTGCCACTGCTCCCAGTCTGTTGTTGATCTCACAGTCCTTTCTTCCCCCACTTCCCCCTTAACACCCCAAGATACTTGAACTCCTCTATTTGGGGTCTCACTTCCAGTGTTTGTTATTTGGCAGTACACACCACAACATGACTTAATAATGTGTGATAATAGTCAGAACAACCTTAAAAAGCATCAACTTTGAAGTACTGAATGTGAGAACATGATTTGTTTGGTGTTACGCCTTCAAAAATAAATTGATTTTCTTGTAATCAGGAACTATGCTGAAGCTCTCCGGGTGTATTGCAGCTGTATGCGGGGGTGATACTCAGCAGAAAAAACAAAGCAGTTAAGTGTGCAGCAGGTATGCCTGGTGGGGGTTTTGACTTTCTCTGCTCTTTGATTGATGCCTTGCCCTTCGACAGAGGAGTGCATGTGAGCAGCTTCTGGTCTGTCATGGTATAGCAATCTGATAGGGTTGGACAAGAAGAGATGATGAGCATACTTGAAAACTTTCAGAAGAAAAAAAAGAAGACAAATTATGATTTTTTTTCCTAGAAGAAGAAACATCACTGCAGTGTTAAATTCCTTTCACAGCAGCAGAGATCCACAGGGAGATGTGTGGAGGCTGCAGATGAGGGAACAACATCCCTCCTGTTCAGTACCATCTCTAAGATCTGCTACTGTTTATCTTTCTGATCCATTAATCACACAGAGGCTGCAGCAGTCTCACACGTGAGCAGCACTGCACTCTGCACACATGCAGACACACACGGGTTGTATTGATTTTCATCTGTCTCCATAAGTTTGCTTTGTATTTTTTGTACCTTAAATTTTATTTAAAAATGATGAAATATTGCGCAGTTAAGTATCATGCTCTGTCATTCAGTGCTGTTATCTGATTGGGTTTCAATCCACGACCTATGTCTTGACTGACAACCAAACATTTGACCCCAACAGCCCCAAAGTTACCAGCTACATATTTTTTCAAATCCAGTCTCCCTGAGGCTGGACTGGGTGTCAGGTTCACTGTAGGGTTAGGGTTTCCATTTCCACCAACGCAGTCTGTTATGGTTTGAGAAGCTAGATCTGAACCTTTGCTTCCTCCTAAAAGCTGGTTTCTGGTAGGAACCACAAAATAGCAGAACCTGAAGCATGTATTGTACTGTGATGTTATCAGTGGATGCATCATATTTAGGAAGGAAAAATTAAGGAAATAAAACTTTTGCGATAAGACTGAGATGAGCCAATTACATCCATACTTTCATCCATAACGGGCTCACTTAGATCTACTTCACAATGTCTTTTTTCTTTCATCATATCACTGGTTGTATTGTTCACTTTTGTAACGATGTTTGGAAAAAACAAGAACAAATAAAGAGATAAAATCTGCTTGTTGTTATGTGAAAGTTCAAACACATTTATCTTTCAGTTTAAGAAAGAAATCCTGTGACTTCCATCATCTTGCCTTGAGTCCTTTCAACCAATAGCATCACTCCATCCACCTGTGAATCAATCTGCTGTTAGCGCCAGAAGACATTGACAGAGAGTAGTAAGCAGCAGCAGTAGTTTGTTGGACCAGTATTGTTCGTTGTATAGCACTAACATTATCTGCTAACTAGCCAACTATGCTGTTTCATTGTGTTTTAGTGGTTCAATTACAGGGAACCAAAGATTTTTGTCCCGCCTACATATCCTGTTTTTGCCCCAAATACGTCACCATACTGAAGTTAGATTCTCTTGCAATCCTGTTGTTGTTGACTTAAAGTAAATATTTCAATAAGACGTTAAATGCTTGCAGGTAAACAACAAGAATCTGCATCTTGCTTCATCTGATCTACATAGTCTGTAAAAAGATAATCCTGCTTTCAAGGTGATGGAAATATATTCTTCTGAGAACATTTATAAAACCCACATCATTTCTAATTTCAATGCAGTTTGTGAGACAAGTTATGAATCCTGATTTTTTTGGGGGGGCAATGTGCACCATTCGATCAGGATGTGGTTTGAAATAACATGTACTGACATTTTTACCTAATCATCTGGCTGCGTTTTGTGAAGGGCTCTTGTCCGGGGGCATAGGTCATGTTTGTATCTGAGCCTCTTCAGGGGGTTATGGTAGACATATACCTTTCTGTAGCAGTTGGCCTTGTTTCAGAAACCATCAGGTTTAGACCTGCCCCCATACCTGCCCCCATCCAACAGTGAGTGAAGGGTCAGGTCTCACACCTGACTCTTCACTCACTGTCTTAGACATTTACTAAACTTGCTCTGTTGTTGTGAGATGTTATCTGCTTCCCCTGTAAGTGGCCAGAAGGTTTAGCATCATTACTGTAGGTCTCAGTCATTGATTACTATTTAAAAAGCAGGTTGTCTAATAACTGTAAGGTTGGAGGTTCAGTCCCTGGTTCCTCCTGTCCACATGTCGAAGAGTCCTTGGGCAGGACACTGAACCCCAGGTTGCCTGATGGCGAAGTTGCAACGACAAATAATTTCTTGACTTAACAACAGGTGATTTGTGGCAGGTTTATGTGTTACTCCATGTCAAAAGTATGAAGTCCTAATTAGTAACACTGACCTCACTGGAAAAAGCAACAACCAGGACAGGATCCTCCATGTCCTGTATTAATCTGCGGACACCTCATCACCTCCTCAGCGCTGTTTGTTCTTCCGCTCTCTGCTGATTCCTAATTTGTACCGTGGGCCTTTTAAGAAAGCCTCGGTTTCCCGGCAACAGCTTGCTCCGCATCTCGAGCTGCGCCTGTTAGCCGGCAGTGGGTCTGACAGGAAGACGGTGGCAGCTAATGAGACTGGATGCATGGGCGAGCATCACCTGGGGCCAGCCAAGTTAATCATTTCCATTCAGGGCAGCCAGGTCTTTGTACACAGGCGACGGCTAATAAACTCTCAGTCGGGGGCATTTTCACTTTATCAATGACTTTCAGAGCCAGTCTCAACTGAGAGGGAGTGTTTGTTGGTACAACACACACATGATTAAAAGCCTTTGGCCTTTTGGCGGGGCACAAAGGGATCCACAGTGGCGGTGATGTCTTAGCTGGCACTCTCCCATCTGAGGTCATCCTCTGAATTTCCCTTGTATTGAACTGGCACACTGTCCAGGCCCCTTGAGAAAACAAGACAGAGCCATCCACTGGTGACTCAGTCAGGTTTATACAACCATGATATGGATCACCGACTTTCAAGAAAATGTCAGTTTTTACTTTCCTCCTGTGGTGCACCGGCCGCTCTGGAGATGTGGACGAACCTGCGCTTTCCCAAAGACTTTTCCCCATCGCACCCCTAATTAGGTAGGAACTTTCCGAGCTCATAAACGCCAATGCGACCATCAAAAGGAGGAATGCTCGGAAACAGAGAGGAAAGCTCCAGGAATCACAATCTCCAGGCTGAAGATTCAGGCCGCACGGATTACTATTTACAGTGTCACAGGCCTGGGAAGCCTGGGGAGGAGTGGAAAAATGAAATGAGTTTGGAGTGATGGAATATTTCGTAGAACGTCTGGCCAGACCACTGGTGGGTGGTGACATACAGCAGCTACGCTTAAACATTGCATATTATAAGTTACAGCCGCCACCACACGGCTATAGACTTTCATAGAGGGGCTTTCTGGTCGACTCAACAAAGGAAAGGGACAGACATGGTACAGGACAGAACAGGGAGGGGACTGAGGTTTTGTCTGGAGGCGAGTTGTTGGTGCACTACACGACATAGAGGGAAGTCACAGGGTCCCAACAAGGAGATTTTAAGCTTTGCATTCACTGAAACCTGATCGTGTTACTGTGTGCCATAAACGCAGCAGCACCTATGGGGATTTGTCTTTGCTGACAAATTTCCAAACACACGTGAAGCGTACAGCGTGAAGTGAAGTGTTCTCAATTTGGTCTTTTGGTCTGTTAATATGAACACACAATTTTTTTTTTTAAATGGCAGAAAGACATCACTTCACTCACCACCCACTTTGTGAAAATTTATAGAAATGAGGACTGACGCAAAGCAATGTATACTAATGGGGACATTGTCAGTCTCATACAGTTTTCCTGAAAAGCACAGATTTTGCATCAGTCATTTCAAAGTGAAAATAAGCTTGTAAAACCCTTTAAACTACAATACTCACATTTATGCCTAATATTTCAATGGTGTTGAAATGGACCAGGAACAGTCTTTATTCTTTTTGTTTTGAGAGTATCTAACGTCTGTATTGTTATGTATTTCCATCACAAACAGGATGTGCAAATGGGATGAAATGCTTGGAACAAATTGATTGGACCATTAAAATACAACAAAACACCACAGCAAGCTAGCTAATGATACTAGATAACATTAGCACAGCATGTTGGGAAGTATAATGCTGAATATCATAATTTCTTACTATGTGACAACAAGATAATTTAGTTGATCTAACTTTGCCATGTTGGCTACATCAGCTCCAGGTAAAATTCAAATTCTGTGGTGAGAGACAAAGACAGTGATATGTGCTACATCAGCTAGCAGAGATTGGTTTAGCAGATTTGAAAAGAGATCGTCACCACAAAGTAGGCTACGAAGCTAAGTTGAAACATGGCAAAGACCTAGAAAGAGTCCAAGAAAAGTTCCTGGGGAAGTTCAAGATTTCAATTAAAAAACTAGACCAAAAATCTACGTAAACTACAACTGAGGACAGATATTTACCAAACCAAAATACTGGACATATTAAAAGTTTGACGTGAAGGTTGTACCAGCAGAAAACAAGGGGAACATGGATATCTGATGGGGTGTTTCTGTTTTGCCATCCCAAACATCTCCCCAAGTGTTACTAAAAGTTTATGAAATCTAATTCATTATTACATCTTAAGTATAAAGGAAGATGAATACAGGGTCAACCTTAAATGTGTGTTTTCTGAAGAACAAAATGTCTTCACTTACTATCACACACAAAGACTGTAAGTTACTAACAGTCACTTGTTCTTCTGTCAAAGTAAGAGAGTAGCTTGGTTTATTGAAACATGTTTATCATTTATACTTTTACAAACAACTTTAAGTCTTAATTATGGTGAAGACTGGGTTGGAGTTATACGGTGCATTTCATATGTCAGAGGCTGATGATTGGATCTTCAGTGGTAACTTTCTCATGCCTGTGAGCAGCTCTGCTAAAACTATTGCATTGAAATGCAAAGGCATCTCCACAGTAGCTGCTCAGGGACGGGTGTTTCATTCCTTTTTGCCATCCACATTCTCAAAGCCGGGCCAGGAATTTAACCCAGACCTTATTCAAATATTGATTCCCATTATTTATAATGGTGCAGGGCACAGTAGAGCTTTGGTACTGAGAAAATAACCACTCCGGTCTTAAACACAGTCTAATGGAGCAATTGCTTTGGCCTCGAAGAACTATGATAAATATCCTTTTGGAAAATGAGAAACACAGAATCCATTGTGAGATGGTTCTTGCAGCCAGGTTAGGACAAAACAAATGCAGCGCTGGCGTTAGCGTCAACACTTCTTCCAGCACAACTTTTAGCTTCCAGCTTGAAAGCCAAAAAATGGGGATTAGCCGAAGCCCAGAGTACAGTATAGTCAGTACAGCCTGACAGAAAGCCTGGTTTGTAGCTGTTTCCTTTACTTTATAACATATTAGTGTGTCTGACTTTCCTATATTCTAAAAATAAGTGGTTTTAAAGGCTAAAACCACCAGGCTAAAAACATCTGCACGTACAAATGAAGAAAGTCAACAGAGTGACATAGGAAAATACACTCAGTCACTTCCTTCGTAAGAACAACACCTGTCTAATGTATCTGCATTAAGTAGAGAAAGGATGTCTTTATTGGAGCTTAACTTCAACTGTGGATTCAAGGGGAAACGGCAAGTTAAACAAAACTACAGCTATGCAAACAGCTCCGAGAGGCTGCGCAGCATCTGTACGTTTGGCAGTGTTGATGCTGTTTTCCTTTTTACAAGTTCATTCACGATGCTCACATGTTTGGATGCTAATATTAGCTAATTGACACTGACAGCGTCATTAGTTCTTCACTGGTCAAATAAAACATTTGAGGCTGAATAAAATACTAGAGGACTGTGGTTCTTATTATTAATTGTTGAGTGTGTTTAGCGAGTTTTACTGATGTGCTAGACACAAACAAACACAGGTCGGCCCAATACAACCAGAGGAAAAACAGAGGTAGATAAACTCCTGATTCCTATTATTTAATGTGAATGTCAGTTAAGCAGAATGTACAATTCTAGCACTTTAATAAATTCAACAATATATTCACTCTATTTTCAACGCTTCTGGAAGCACTGTGGGTGTACCACCATCTCAGCTAGCTATAGCTTGCTACTTGCAAATTTTTCACAATAAAAGCCCCGTGAAAGAAAGAAGGGTTTCTGTCCTCTAAGGTTTTAATCTGCTCAGCTCTCAGTTGTGTTTCAAATTAAGGCGTGTTACCTTCTGCAGTTAAGGTGAATAAAGGCCCTGGTCCGGTAAACCCTCAAATAGTGTCTGGGGCTTTATTGAGGTATAGTTATAAACTTTTCAAACAGATAAAATCTGAAATAATGTCCTGCCTCTCATGTAAACTGGCCTCGAAAAGTCAAAACATTAAAGTTACTGCATTACCCTACAAATACGAACTCAACGCTTTTCTGAACGATTTCAAAATAAAAGCCCACAAATAGCATTTCAGTTGAGAGAAACCCTTTATTTGTTAGTTGAGCTTTTATTGTGAAATATTTGCATGTCTGCTGTAATAATAAGACTAATTAGAATAAATGTTCATATGTTTATGTTACACTTTTCAAGATACTCAAAAGCACTACACAAAAAAACACAATAAAAATAAATACTTAAATATATATTAATAGGTGAGCAGACATTAAAAGCACAGCTAAGAAACATTAGCAACTGCTGCCTGTCAGGGCTCATTTCAGCTGCTACATGCTTTCAGCAATTCTTCTTGTGAATGAGGTAATTAGCTTTTATCCTCAGGTCATCTGGCCAGTGCTGCTGGTTACTACAGATCTCCCCTCTGAAATGCTCTTATGTGTATTAGTAACGCATTAGTAGTAGGTCACGTACAGAACAGCTTAGCCTCACTGCTCCTGCATGTAGCTACGTCCCCTCACTATGTATGTCTGTACAATATAATCTAGGTTAACGTCGTTAACCTAGTGTACCTTTGAGAGTCGGGGGTGGAGCTGTGTCTCTCTTTAAAAAAAGGCAAAAGCTACAGGTGACAAAAGGCCGATCACCTCCTCCGCTGTCACTCACACACACCAGCCTGTTATTACCAACACACACGTAGGCGTCTTTACAAGCATTAAAACACAAATAACCGTTTTTAAGTTGACAATATTAGGCATTCGCTGTTCCCCTGGAGGCATTTCTTCCTTTGACTGTATAATACTTTTACTGCCATGAGTTTGCAGGTGAAAAAAGAAGAATAATTGCTGAAATATGCTTATGTAACAGCACAGCAGGCCGGCGCTTGCACAGCTTTTTACAGCCGGCGAAGAAATATCTCCACCTGTTTACATCTTATATGACATTTCAGTGTTCTCCATCACAAAGAAAAAAGAAATGGAACGAAACCAAAGATCGTGGCACAGGAATTGTGTGTGACTTCTCAAATATGCACTTGACCTGAGTTTAATGTCTCACTGTTTCCGTCGTTTGCACATTTCCCCCCCGTTCATTCAGCAGCCCTTTCATTAACATTCCTCAGATTTTTTTGACGTGATCTGAAGTTGGAGTCGGGCGCACAGGAACACACTCATATGGCTGACATAAGGAGAGCAGAGCGGGGCCTGGTTTCCCAAACACCACTTCTCACCACTTAGCACTGTAATATTTCCATTTGTGTATTTTGTCTGCGTTGTATCACATGTGGCACCACCTCCCGCCTCCCCTCCCTAATTGCGGATTAAAGACCTTGCAGGTTGTGGGGAGGGGAGGGGGGGGCTGCGGGACAGATGTGATCTCATCGCTGTGGGGACGTTTTGTCATGGTGGCGAAAACAGTGGCAACGGTGGCACCGTCGGGCTCCGTGGTCCACGAGGAGGAAAATGAGTAATGTACAGCCACAAATCTGTGGAGAGTCTTAAATCTGCCTCCTCTCACAGCTGTAGAGCTGATCTGATGACATGATTTATAACCCGCTCTGGCTCACGATGACTGCGCCGGTCACGTTGCAGGAATATTCACCGTATGTTATCATTTATTGCTCCCCTTCTGTCCGTCTGCTAACGATTGCGAGGTGAAAAAAACCTGACAGACATTAAAGGGTCAGTTCACCCTAAATCACAAAAACACATATTTTCCCCACACTTAATTCCTACGGATTGTTTTGCCAGGTTTTTAAAGGTATCGGCAGCAGAGGTTTCTGGCAGCGCCCCGATAATGGGGGTGAGTGGAATTTTGTTTGAGGTGCACAAAACTTTGGAAACACTGGATAAACCGTCCAGAAAAGATGTCGCGGTTGCGCTGGATAATCCACAGACCTCACTCTCGACACGTTTCACTGTATTTTTGCCGTCAAAAGAAAATAGTCAGGTGAATTTTGTTTACATTGGCAGAAAAATTATAAATTTCCCTCGAATGGATTTACAATCTGAACCAGTTCTTCTGTTTGGATAAGTGAAGTTCAGATGATGGATTATTTTGGGCTGTTATAACATTGCAAATAGCAATTTTCAATTTGTTCACCGCAAACTTTCAGTGTTTATGAACAAGAAATCTTATTTTTCCTCTTTCTTTGTGAAGAGGGACTCCTCAATTTGTCTTTTGATTTAGGTGAACTAACCCTTGTTGATCATACGATGTTTATTCTTCTAATAAAATACTGTAGAAATAGTTGAGTGTTGCTACCGACTGATAAACATTAAACATCTGTGCATTTGCTACTGTTTCAGAGTGCTGCTTTATATCTGGTTGGCAAATCAAAAGTTAAAATTTAAAGTTGGATCTGTCCAGGGTATACTCGCCTTTCATCCATTGCCAGCTGGGATAAGCAGATATGAGCGATGGATGGATGCTTGTTTTTAAAGTGTTTCGCTGTATTTGTTTCATTTATTCTTTAAAACTATACTAATTATTTTTTGGTCACATGGAGTCAGCAGAACAAGTTGTAAAACACAATATCTGACACTTTAAATAGTTTTTGTAGCAGATTTAATCAAACTGTTGTCTCACTAAACATACAGTTGATGTATTGTAAAGTTTGAGCTCAGATTTTCTGGCCACCTAATGGATGTAAGTCAAGTATTCACTATCCTTTTAACTCTCTTTTAAGATAGTGCTGAGCAGTTTGAATACTGAGAGGAAAGTAGCCATAGTGATAGTCAATCATACCAAAACAATAAACTTAGCAAATAGCAAATCTTGCCTCCTCAAACATTCAGCAAGTTTGGAGTTTAGGTAAATGTTGGATGAAATCCAGTATTCACTGTATGTATTTAATATTGTTTTTAGCAATTGATTTGTCTCAACCAGCACAAATTGAAATATCTAGAAGTCCATCCATCCATTCATCTTCTTCCATTTATCTGGGGTCAGCCCAGACTTCCCTCTCCCCGGCCATTTCATCCCCGAACACCTCACCCGGGAGGCGTCCAGGAGGCATCCTAATTAGATGCCCAAGCCACCTGGTGGTTCTTCTCAACATGGAGGAGCAGTGGCTCTACTCCGAGCTCCTCCTGGATGATCAAGCTTCTCACCCTATCTCTAAGGAAGAGCCTGGCCACCCTACGGAGGAAGCTCATTTCAGCCTCTTGTACCCAAGATCTTGTTCTTTCAGTCACTACCCAAAGGTCGTGACCATAGGTGAGGGTGGGAACGAAGATCGACCAGTAAACCAAGAGCTTTGCCTTTTGGCTCAGCTCCTTCTTCACCACAACGGATCTGTACAGAGTCCACATTACTGCTGACACAGCACTGATCCACCTGTTGATCTCACGCTCCATCCTTCCCTCACTCGTGAACAAGACCCCGAGGTACTTGAACTCCTCCACTTGGGGCAGGATCTCCTCTTTGATATCTAGAAGTTAAGCTGCTACTAGTGGTTTACTTTGTATGCTGTTTGATGCTGAGAAGGTAGAAACAGCTGCATGTTGTTATATAAAAGATGGACATAGGGGCTGGGTCTCAAAAGTGAGGCTGATGTGGAAGAGCAAAACAGTGCAGTAACACTCCAAAAAACTCTGGCTCCAACTGACCTCAATTAAAAAATGGTCATTTTCAATCTTGAAATACTCAGTCAATACATTTTTCCTTTCACGTCATTCTTATGTCATTAGATATCAACTCTTCTTAGCCTCCTGCAACCTGGATGGATAACTGGGTATAGCAGATAGCTCTATGGATGGATGGATTTCCTGTTAAAACCATTTTTTTTAAACATGTCTTAACTGAATGTATTTTCCTCCTTTTATTATTACATTCCTTGGATAAAAACAAAGCTGTGGTGTGCTTATCTCATTTTTTGATCTTCTAAAAAACACCGGAGGTTTAGTGTCATGTGACAGAACCACCCAATATCACTCTGTCCTTAGTTTGCGGTCATATTAATGGAGACAGCTAAGCTACGGCGGTCTCATTTGATACGTCGGCCTGTTTGCCTTGACTCCAAACCAGAGTCACATTCACACTTTCTGCTACAGTGCACTTAGAAAAATCACACATCACAATTGTGCTGGTGTTGCTGGTGCCACGAGGGTAAGCCCGGCGGATGTTTCTCTCACACTTCTCGTGAGGCGGGTTGGCTGAGAGGCCTTTTCTTGTATTTTGCTTGATTAGGCACGGCTCGCTGAGCTCGAGCCAAAACATGAAGGTGGTCTGATGAGCGAGGGACTGCGATGATGGTGTTGACATGCATGTATTTCTGAACAGGAACATGGATGACTTGATTTACGCCATCGGTAATCTTCTGTATTCTTTAAAACCAATGTTACTTTCAGCTTCGTTTTACACACAAGCATGAAATCACTGCGCTCACATGTGCCAGCGCATGAATGCCCACAAAAGACACGCTCGCAGCCTTTTATTTACTGCTCTGGCACTGCACAACAGGGACATGGGATACATTATGGTGGAAAGTTCCTGGTCCTGGTTTCCTGGATTAATACGGACCAAATATAAAGTGTCAGCTTCCATTTGGATACTTACGTGAAAATGAAAAGGGGAATTCAGATGTTGAGTCAGAGCACAGAGCAGCATGACGGCCTCATGAAAGGGGTTTTTTGCTTTCGCTGGCAGCACTGACGGCGGTGACTGCTAGCGACGTCCCGCCTGCCAACACAAGACCGTGATTAAGCTAATTCGTGTGGCAACAATTTGAAGTCTAAAGAAAGTGATGATCGACATGACAGCAATTCAGCTGAGAGGTGGAACGGGGAATTGCTGTTGGAAGCAACGAAGTGAACGGTTAACCTTTTTGGTTTATTAGTGACAGAAAAACTGAGCTGTTCTGCTGTTTAGTGAACTGCTAACGTTAGCTTTCTGCAAAACTTTGAAACCCTAACCTCATCAGCTCGTTTAAGGGAAAATCATCAGTCAGTCAGTCATCTTCTAGACCTGCTTCTCCACACTTGAGTCACAGGGGTCTGCTGGAGCCTATCCCAGCTGTCATTGGGCAGGAGGCGGGGTACACCCTGGACAGGTTGCCAGCCTATTGCAGGGCTAACAGACAAACCACACTCCCACTCACACTCACACCTATGGTCAATTTAGTTTGATCAATTCACCTAACAAGCGTGTCTTTGGACTGTGGGAGGAAGCCAGAGTGGAGAAAACCTATGCATGCACTGGGAGGACATGCAAACTCCACACAGAAAGGTCCAAGCCGAGATTCGAACCCTGAACATTCTTGCTGTGAGGCACAAGTGCTAACCACTGCACCACTGCACCACCCTGCTGCTGAAATCATCATCAGAATCTAAATCGTCTATTGAACCCTTGGGGGGAAAATTGTGTCATCTGTAGTTGCTCATGATGTAGAAAATAGAGAATTAAGTGAGTTTAAATATGAAATAAGAATAAACTTGAATATGAAAATAAGTCCCTGTTTACACCTGAGTTTTAGATGCATCGCAGGTGATCGGATCACATGTGGACAGTGCTAAATACAAGTGTAAACAACCACCAAGATGCAGTGAGATCCGATCACTCAAACTACACGTGGAGGTGGTCTGGGATGAATTTGACCACATATCTTTTGTGGTGTAAACACTGATGAGTCCTGATGTGTCCCTGACAAGGATGTAAAAGAAAACACATCATTAATGCAGGGCTTTGCAGGTTAAGGTGATTGTTTGGAGAAAGGGCACCACATTTCTTTCGTCTCACCCTGTGGTCATTTGTAATTCATAAACAACTTTGTCCTCTCACCTGAAACAGCTGGAGTAGCGCGTGCATGTATGGATAATTTTGCCTTCTCCTCTCTTTTAACTTCCTATGCAACATGTTTACAAAATCTGGTACTCTCCTGGTGAGTGACATAACAACTGTGGCACATATGAAGTTGCAGCAGGGACATCTTAACAGGATGGTTGAGATGCATGTTAACCCTTTAAAATCACGTGACACATTTGCACAAAATGGATTACTGTAATTAAGGCACGGTTTGCGCGATTGGTTTCTGAGAGCTGAGATGTTGAGCTGTGAAGCCAGTTTGGTGTCGTTACAGTATTTTTACTTGTGCCTCTGAATTTGAAATCAACATAAGCAAAAAAAAAAGAAATTTTCAGGCTCAGGTGTTAAAGGGTAAAATGCAGGTGTAAACAAAGATGTGTCTCAGCTGTCCACTTGTGATCCAAGTGTCCAAGACACATTTTGAAACCAGGTGTAAACAGGGTATAAACATGCATTACTAGCACAACATTGTAGCATTACATTATATTATTGCACAGTAAGTGTAATTAATGCACAAGCAGAGGTTATTTCAGTCACTGCTGTGAAGAAGTCCTCCAAACAGCTGCATAAATGAGTCCAGGAGTGAGTCGTGGAGTGGGTGGGACACATTGTGTGAGATACCGGTTGGTTTAGCCAGCATCCTCCTCACACACACACACACACACACACACACACACACACACACACACACACTGTCTTCAGAGAGTCCAGCTCCACCCTCACAACATCAGTGGACTTGTGGATCAGTTTATGGAGTCTGTGGGTGTCGGCCTCCCTCAGCCCCAATGTGCAACAGCAAACAGGAGAGCACTCGCCACCACATACTCATAAAACATCTGCTGCATGGTCCGGCAGATGTTGAAGGACCTGAAAAACTATGGGTCCTTCACTGTTCCTTGCACAGTCCAGTTTGTTGTCAGTGAAGACTCCAAGGTGTTTGTACTCATCTACAACACACACACTGACCCCCCCATGAAACCAGGAGCAACAGATGTCTGATCTCATGATCTGGACACGATGTGTACAATTTCCCCATCGTCCACTCAGCATCACCAGTGGACCACAATGACCCAAAGAAGAAAGAATGAAAGCAACATATTTCCATTGTTTTTGTGTGAATGCTTGAAAGCATCTGTGCTGATTTACAGGAGCACAGGTTTTTGTGGCGTGGATGTATGACAGCATAGGATTGATTGTACGTGACCAAGGTAAACACTGCATGACAAACTGCTGTAGTAGTGGTCGTGTCTGTAAAGTGTTCAACTGAGGCAATAAATTATGTTACCAAAGCTTTGGCTGCTCATGTCACGCTGTTGCAAGTCTGCAAAGCCCGCCAAGTGCTACAGACAAACACACAAATCCCAGTAAACAAAACAAATGTGAACTCTTATATTAATCAAATGTACATAACAATATTTGAAGAACTACAGCCTAACAATCTCACTGCTTATCAGCAAGCACCAAGCCCAGTGGGGCTAAGTCAGCGTGGTAAAGCTCCTCAACTGAGTCAGTCATCATGGATTTCAAACTGTACAGTAGAAATGATCATGTTTACAACCTGGTACTAAAAACTGCTTTGGTCTCTGTGGCTAATCTTCCTGTTTATGACAACTCACAGGGGACGAGGGTGGATGTTAGAGCTCGAGCTAATGTACAGTGAAGCTAGCCTGTTGCCGGGTAACAAACTGATGCTGTACGTGCTCCAATCAGGATTCATGTACCACTCTCCTTGCTTCCCATATTGGAAGGTCCTGTCTTTAATTAGAAAAGATAGCAGTGACCCTGTATCATCAGCTTCAATTCAGCCTACTGCGTCCATATTTATATACAGTCCATGCTCATGCCACAGCTTCCTCCACAGTCAAATAACCACCTCCATATGTACAGTTTTAGCATTACATGGTGTTAATTGTGATTCCTGGCAGTTCGTTTCTGCAATCTAATGTAACCATACCCAACGCTCTTTGATTAAAAAGTCTTAAATACAGTACATGTTGGTGTTCTGTTATAAAGTATCATCCAATACTCTGGCTGTGCTCTCAACCCTATATGGAAATCAGAGCAGTGAAAACGGGACTTCAGCATCCACCACCAGTGCTGGGCTGGATGTGAGACATGCCATGTGATGCAGACAACCTTCCTGCAGTGGATAGCAGATTTTATTTGATTGCTGTTTAATATAGTTCAACACTGAACCTGTAACAGGGCAACCCGTATCCTGAATAAACGGACCGTCAAACCTAAGAGTCCTCACCAGCTCTCTAGGGACGAGGCCTCCAGCTCTCACACACTTACATCCCTGCTAGGAAGCTATTTACCAAATACTTCCAGGAAAATGTCTCTAGATTAAATGTCCACTTTCACTCTATTTCCATAAGAGCTAGGAACTGGATCGTCTAAAATGCCTCTTTTTTTTGTAGCTGTACCTTCAACCTTTACCAGATCAGATGTACCACCAGCATTGCAACAAATCCATCATTTCACTTACCCAGGCTGCAGTCGGATCTCTTCCTCGATCCCACAGTTGGCTCTGACCAGTCAGATGAAGGGAGGCAGGGAAGGCAAAGGTCTGGTATTTTCTGTCAGAAAAAGAATACAAAAAAAGTCCCGTGCAAAGGCAGTCCGTGTAGGGCAAAAGAAAATGACAAGTTGTGAAAAAACAAAAAGTGGTCTGATAAATCAGGCTGATGCTCTTTTAAAGACACTCTATCAACATCCGACAAAACTATCTAAAGCAAAGCAAGATTACTACGAATTGTAAGCCAGCCTTCCTTCTACTATGATCTTTGTCTTCTTCAGACACATGATGTACTCCGTATTCAAAAAACACTTCTCATTGGCTAAACTACTACATGGTATTGCATACAATGTTTCTAAGCAGGAAGAGGTTCTTGGTCACTTATCTCCTTCGGTGCAGGTGTTCGTGACAGGATACATTGTTCTCGTTTTCACGACTCCTTACAGAGGTCAAAGGCTGAGTAAGGGAGTTGGAGGAAGTCATGGTTCATGGCATATCTGTCAAATCTAGTCGGGCAGGAGGACTACTCGCAACAGAAGGAAAGAGGAGTAGTTGTGATTTAGGCATAGACCGAATTTGGATGATATGTAGATGTTATATCTACAGGATATGTTACAGCAGACTCACAGGTAGTTCATTTCAATGTCAGGTTTTGCTAATTGTCCAAATAAGGATGAAATTTTCACCCAGTTCAACAGCAGTGATGTTAGTTAATCCTCCTCTAATCTCGGTGTCCCATTCACAGAGCAGCCACAGGGAGAGGCATTGTGCTTGTAGTGCTCTGCAGAGACACAGTGATCTTTAGCCTAATCTGGATCTGTTTTCACTGCTGTGTCACCGTGTCAGGTTGTACTAGGCTGTCCACTTGAAATCTGCTCTCAGCCAAAAATAGATGAATGAACCCAGACGATTACGATTCAGTTTGTTTTTTTCCTGTGGTCCAGGTTCAATCTGCATGATATTGTTCAGATAGTCGTCCGACACAAAAGACTTGGTAAGTGCTTGCTGGGGAAGACATTGCTGGATTTAATCCAGTGTAGGGTATCACGGTGGATGAAAACTGATACTTCATGTTGGACGCCTCAAGAAGTTCCAACAAAACAATGAGCTTATCAGAAATTTCCATCCCTCGTCTAGTATGACGAACCTTCACAAGATGTTTTGCCACCAATTGGAGCTCAGCGTGCTCCCACACCCACACTAAAGACTAAAGGATGGACACTCAGGTCTGTTTTTATATCAGCATGGTATATCTACAATCAATTGTACTTAAAACCCTTAATAGTGCAATCATTTCCTACATGTAATACTTTCTCCCCAAAACAGGAAATGCCCTTGAGGTCTGATTACCGTATTTTCCGGACTATAAGCCGCTACTTTTTTCCGACGCTTTGAACTTAAACACCGGCGTTTCTCATGTATCGGCGGCACGAAGCTCGTTAGCTTTTTACAAGCTAGGAAGCTCCGTGCCGCTGATACATTTAGCGTCGTCACATCAGACCCGGTCAGAGTGGACCACATGAAACTGTTGGAATAAATTCAATAGCAGCTTATAGACAGGTGCGCTCAATAGTCCGGAAAATACGGTAGTCATCATACACTATTAATGTTATAATAATATATGATAGATCTGCTATTAATGATTCAATTCTTGAGAGATTGTAGCAGCTTATAAATTCTTAAAAGCTAAAATTATACTTTACACATTTTTTGATGATCTATAGTGTTCAATGTTTGATAGTTTCCCTGGGATGATGTCACTTCCTCAGTGTTGGTGCCATGATTAAGACCTGTCAGGTCTACATCCATAAATACCTTGTATATAACAGTGTAAATGAATTTTCTTTGTAATTAGTTAAGCATAAGTAGGTCCGTCTTCTCAGCTGGTGGGAGAAAGTGATGACGAGCAGAGTTGAGACAAAACAAGGATCCTCACAGCTTGCTAAGTGGATCAGCGTCCATTTCCCCCTCCTGGGCAAGATTAGTCGTCCTGTGAAACGAGCGCAAGTAGGTATTAGCACAGTGACACAGCTCCTCTCCTCTTCCCAGGCTTAGACCAAACTCGGTGTGCAGCTTCCTGGCCTCTGCGAGCACAGCCCTGGATTAACTAGTTGTGGTAATGAAAGACTTTAATGCCACAGGAAAATGAAATGTGTTATGTTGTTAGTGTTTGGGTTTCAAACTTGTACCATGTGAGACTTTTGCGACACTAACACTATACATGTGGGGTCTGTTAACAGTTGACATCTATATAAACTGGACTTAGAGATCAATCAAACTCTGATGTTTCAGATGAATGTGAGACTGTTTGTTTTGACTGAAACTTTGTGCACTGAAGTTATCGAATACAAAAGTTTGCACTACTAATTGAAACAGCTTTATTTTAATTTGTCTAATGTTAATGTTACATTTTTAATATTTGCGGAAGTTTAACTTTTCCCCTCTCACTTTGAATAAATCCTCCAGAGCTAGTCTGTAGCAGGACCTCACATCGCCAAAAACATGCTAACATTTTAGCACCAACCTGAGAAATTAACAACAGATTTGAAGTTAGAGGTCCGTGTATGAGGTCATTCGTTTTTTTATTTCAAGATTCCAAAATAAAAGCGAGAAATAAACCATTTCCCTTTTTTTTTCAGTGATGATACACAATGACAAACAGAAAATGGGCTGAAATTCATTATCCATGATCCATTAACTGATTGAATCAGATGTGTTTGTAAATGGAAATTTAAATGAAAATACTCCCGTGGAAAACTTATTTTTCTATTTCCTGTTCGTTTTGTCTCTGTGACCCGGAAGTTGTATGATGAGCTAGCCAGCACAAGCATGGACATTATATATTCTATACTGTTAATTCCAGTATAAATGTTAAAATATGCTGAACCACATATCCTGCATCATACCAACATGTGTGACTTTTGTGGGAAAAAAACAGTGTGAAGATCAGTTTAGTATTCAGCGAGTTATTATTTATTAAATTCGCTGACACTTCATTGCGCCTGTCAAACAGATTACACTGGGTGGAGCGGGTAACCAGACCAAGATGGCGGCCCCACGTCTCAGCAGCACCAGTCGTAGCGGTCATATACATAATAAATATTAATAATAATAAAGATCTTTAGTATGTCAGTGCGGCGTCTACTCTGTATTCTGTCTATGCGCTTGCTGGCTAGCTTGTAACTTCCGGGTCACGGAGCCAAAACCAACTGAAACACATTGCCAGCATAGACTGAATATAAAGTAAGTAATGACACACTTCCTAGGAATGTAGTGGAGTCTAAAGTACAATATTTGCCTTTGAAATGTAGCGGAGTGAAAGTAAGGCTGTATTCAGACCAGAAAAGTCCTTTGGTCCACTTGTTTGGTCCGGACCAAAAGCGGACTTTATTTTTTTCGTTTGGTGCGGTTCCTATTCAGACTGTACTTTTTGCAAGTGGACTATATTCTGTAAACACATCCACGTGTGTGACGATCGGTGCTCTCATTGGACAGCACTGACAAAGGGCGGCACACAGATAACACCCGGAAATGGAGGTAAACATGGAATTGTTCGGACGACCGCTCGAAGCCCCTCTCCTTCATTTTCTCATTAAACATGCTGAAAACTACCGCATTTTTGTGTGTCTTTTCAAGTAGTTGGACTATGTGTGCATCTGCCCGAATATCCAAGAGGCACAGTGTCTCCTCGTTGCTCCAAGTCTGTCCATGGCTCATTGTTTGTAGCCTGTAGCATTAGCATTAGCAGCAGCAACAAAGGTATATTTTTTTTCACAATGCTTGGCTACGGTGGCTTGTTAGGCCCAAAAGACACATGTATCCTGTAGTTAGTTCGAATGGACCTTGGTTTGTATTCAGACCTGCA
>OOFC01042253.1:0-10848 GCA_900323345.1 Pseudochromis fuscus | reverse complement strand
GTCAAACTTTATTCATAGAAAACAAACCAACGTTCTGACAACTCCGTTCACTCCAAAACAAGCTAGTACATTCACAATACAGTACCATATGTACTGGTAGCTCTTACCGGTATTTGCGCCGCCTTCATTGAAAACAATGTATTTCCAACTCCATTTGTCACAGTTCAAAGCTACATGAACAGCTGTTTTATTTTTTTCTCCGAGGTAACGTCAGTGACGTAGTTTTATCTTTTACCAACAGCAAGGTACAACAGGTAGTGACACTTTTTATCACCTAGTTAGTGCATCACAAACGTGGAGGGAACTTTTCCCTGATTCAGTAAACACGTAAAAGAAACAGTCTGATACCGCTACGCTAAATCAAACGTTAGTGCAATCACAATATACACCCCCTGACTACGGCAGCCATAATTAACCAATATTGATCCATATTTAAGGAGCATCGGATTATAAGGTGCACTGTTGGTTTTTGAGAAAAATAAAGGCTTTTAGGTGGAGCTTATAGTGTGGAAAATACGGTACCATTTCACCGTTTTTAGGGCTGCATTATGTTTCCTTGTTGAACCACCTTAGCATAACATGCTATCCTTTGCTAATTAGCACTCCACACAAAGCACAGCTGAGGCCGACTGAAGGTATCTGATCGTAACACTCATTGTAAAGCATCACATTACCTAACGTGTCAATCTAAATGAAAGCACTGAATATACTTAGATAAAAGCATCACATGTATAAACAAAAGGTGAAGTGTCAGTTTCAGTACAAGCTGTGAATAGCACTGAATAAAGTTACAGTGTCTATTTAAGTTTAAAGTTTAGTGGAAGTGATGGGAGAAATGAACTGACATGAATGGAGGTGCTGAGGGAAGCATCAAGCACTGAGTTAGGCTTTGTGCCAGTTTCAGTGCAGCACTGAGTGTAGTTAAAATGTGACGTGTGTAATCACAGATGCAGTGTCTGTATAAGCACTGATTGAAGTGGAAGTGCTGGGAGGAGCTGAGGCGTCAATTAACGTGTCAGCATTGAGTTATGCAGTTTACATACTGTTTAAATGTCCCAGGTGTGTCAGGACTGAGTCAAGTCAAAGTGTCAATTTACTTAAGTTTCAGCATTAGCTCTGAATGAAGTTGAAGTGAAATGCATGTAAGCACTGAGTGAACGTAAAGAGTCAGTTAAGTGGAAGCTGTGAATGAAGGCGACGTGTCAACAGCATCAGCACCGAGTTGAGCTGCAGTGTCAGTGCAGATGAAGTCATGACCTGAAGGAAGCAACAGTTTGAGCACATGAAATGAAACAATATCAGTGAAGGTATCAAAAAGTCACTGGAGAAACTGGTGTTCGAGCTGAAAGTGTCTGAAGCACCAGTCGATGGAGAAGCTCTGAAAGCAGCGAGGTGTATGTGCACGAGTTCAGACCTGCAGAGATCTGTGTGTAGTGTGTAGCTACAGTCTATATACTGATCATCAGTGACATGTGACATGGCTGGTTTTTCTTCCACTTGCGACATGTAAACACTCAGATTAGCAGTGTTTGCATATGAACAATGTCACTGCACAACAGACAGGTTACTGTAGTGTTTACATTAAACACCTAGTTTACATAATAAACACTATGGGGAAATGTGTATAAAAACACACACACACACACACACACACACACACACACACACACACACACCACTGGTTGAACTACAGTTTCCACAGCTAATCACAAGCTTGAATGCAGTTTTTTTTTATTGTCATTATTTCTGTCTTGTGATTATTATTGTGTTTGCTTATGTTTTGTTTTGCACTAAAGTGGTGCATTTAGGGCGGCTGTGGCTCAGTTGGTAGAGTGGGTCGCCTGTGAATCGAAAGGTTGTGGGTTTGATCCCCGGCGCCTTCTGTCCACATGTTGAAGTGTCCTTGGGCAAGACACTGAACCCTAAGTTGCTCCCAATGGTGGCTAGCACCTTGCATGGCAGCTCTGTAGCCATTGGTGTGAGAGTGTGTGTGTGAATGGGTGAATGAGTTGCTTTGTAAAGAGCTTTGGGACCTCGCTAAGGTCATGAAAGTGCTATATAAATGTACTGCATCTACCATTTAGAACCATTCACAGTTTCCTACTTCAAAACTCACTGAATTGACTTTTAATAAAACGACTGATTGCACAGTCATATGTTCATTATGTCATGTGAACAGCCTGGACACCACTTCCTATGTGAGTTATGTGTCAGTTTTTCAGTTTCAGTTCATCAGTCTGCAAACTAAAGATAGCAGCAGAAAGACTCCAGACAGAGGAAGAGTAAACGCACTGAGGTTGACTGTTTATTACAACACCAGGCAAATGGGAGCAACACAAGCTGGACATTCACCAGCAGGACCCGTGAGGCTGATCCAAAGATAAATATCAGCATCTGAGGATATTCACATCAATATGATGTGGCTGTGTCAACAGGTGTAACGTCCATCATTAGCCGAAAAATCCATTAAATAAAGCTTGAATGTGGATTTTTTTTTCTTCATAAAAATTAATTAATTCAAATCATTCAACCTAAATGAGTTCACACCTCAGGGCTCAAGAGACAGGGCCGACTATGAGTATGACAGAGACACCAAGGATATGTCCAAGTAAAGCTCCTGAAACTTTAGACAACAAAGAAACTAGGCGCTGGATACACATTAAAAAAATAAATCATTGTGATTACTCTCACTGCCAGAAGAGGGAGACAAAAGTGAAATGTACTTTTTTTTTAAATTGCTTTGATGCAGTAGATGAATAAAACTCCACATTTTCAAAACAGTTCACACACACAGGCCTCAACAGCAGCACTCATGGTCAAAATGACACATTTAGTTTCAAACGGGGCCGAAACATTTCAAATGTACAACAACAGCTCATTTTAGGATAAGATAAGATAAGATATTACTTTATTCATACCACACCGGGGAAATTATTTTTCTTTATCAAACAACACAACTTTAAAACAAATGTATGAGCTCTTCCAATCAATCAATCATCACACAATGGACAACAAATTACAACATGGACAGAATTGGATCCAGAATTAGAAAGAATTTCAAGCAAATTTAATTGATTTCAGGGCTGTGGCTGAAAACTGAAATACTGACGACAATACAGAAAATAAACCAAAATAAAATCTATTACTCAAACAGCCACTGTGGATGCTCATAGTCACTAATCCACATCACATTTAAAATCCTCTATAGAGCAACACAGAGGTGGCCCCTTTTAAGGCCTGCATTATATGGTTTCTATTTGGTTACCATGGTTACAACAATGGAGTCTGGGCTGCTTGATTGACATCTGTGTGAACTGTTTTGCTAAAGGGTGTAAAAACTGTGTCAATCCAATGAGAAAGGGTTAACACATTAGCAAGAGACGACTTCTGCTGTGTGGTGATGGTGAAAACCCAGTGGATCCCAGTTTCTTTAAGCAGGTCAAAGAGAGTAAAAAAAAAACAAAGCTGTAATCTGTACCACAGCGAGAAGTGAAATCCCAACAAACAACATCCGCACCACAGAGGACACTCTACTCCTCACACACACACACACACACACACACACACACACACACACACACTGTGGTGATGGCGGCTGATTCCTGAGGAGACCGTCAGGAGGTCGGGGTTCATGCCAGACCTCCTCAGACCTCCACATGGAGAGCTCACTGAGGGGCTCCATCACAGTCTGGTTTCACTCACACTCCACTCACTACACAGAGCAGTGGATGCAGCTATTACCATCAGTAGAAACAGACTCGCAGCCTTTCAGGACATTTTCCATCCCAGCTGCCTGCAGACACAGAGCATCATCAACAGCCACCCAGCTCTCTGCTCTCCCTGCTGCCATCTGCCAAACAGGAGACACTCAAGGACAGGGTTTACCAGCAGGCTCCTCAACATAACCAGCTAAATCATTGATCTCATCAATGCTACTGTGCAATACTTCACTGTACTGAACTATTTAATCAGTCAAACTTTATTTATAAAGCATATTTCATACATGAAATGCAACACAGAGTGCTTTACATGTTAAAAAATAAATAAAAAATTCCCTTGTGCCCACCCACCCAGCCACCCGACCCACACCCACTATGGCTGCCAACCGTCCCTTGAAAAATAGAATTGTCCCATATTTAAAAACAAAGTTACACATCCCGTATTGACCTGAAAAGGGACGCACTTTGTCCTGTATTTCAGTGAGAATCAAAAATAGTCGATAAATTTTCAGTAGAATCAATGAATGACAGGACGTTTTATATAAACATTTACGGTAATCTTTTAGTCATCCCTGGCCTGCTGTGACCAATGAGCTGCAGGCTGTAGCACAAACACACACACACACACACACAGGAGTTGATCATGCAAAATTGCTTGCACAAACTTTAAACATAGAAGAAGAAGAAAAAGACAGGGATTCAGATGTTTGTGATACAGCTGGTACACCTTCTTAAGCAGTAACAGAAAAAAATTAAAAGGCTTCAAAAATACAGTTAAGATGGTAAAACAGCAACATGTGGCTAAAGAAAGACAATGATAATGTGAACAAGGCACACTGCACCGCTTGCACCTTTTCTATAGACCATGGTGGTCTGATGTCAAACAACAGCTTCTTGTAGTGGGCGTATAAGAAACTTCAGGGACAACAGAGACAGTTTTGGCAAGTTAAAACAAACCCTTTTTTGTACCTGCTCTGATTAAGGTTGAGATGGAAAAGTGAATGAATGTCAACATTTTATGGCCAAAGTTTGTTTAGTTTAATAAACAAGTGTAATTGAGATGAATACACAGCATAGATAAATAATACCCCAAAAAACACATAGTTGAATAATAAACATATAACAATCATAATAGACACACTGCACTGTAGACACACATATATACAACCTGACACATTTGTTACAGTTCAGTCTATAGATGGATAAATAACATGCATAATTTATACTGTACAAGCAAGTCATATACTACACATTTAACATTTTATATTTACTACACATTTATCTTTCTTTAACAGTTCTGTTAAACAAACATATTTCTTTTTATTCTGTTTGTGCCACTTATCATATTTCACCTCACCAGGAGGGGTGAAGGTGGTCGGGTTGAGCAGCTGTGCCAACTCTGTGTCCTTTATTTATTTTTCAGGGAGTTGGACACTCGAACACCTACCCAGTCAAATATCATGCATGCTCACGCCCTCCCCCTCCTCACACACACACCAACATAAACACCCTAAAATAAATAAATAAATAAACATAGTGAACATCAGGCTGAGTACAGATGAACCTGTTGAGGAAACACCATCAGAGGAGCCTTCAGCACCGGGAGCCGCCCACAGCAATCGGGCACGTACCCAGGGCAACGAGAGGGGGTGAGCAGAGATGCCCGAACCCGGCACCCACAAGACCACACCCATGTAGCCAACCACCTCCCCCAATGCAGAGGGCTCTCCAGAGGAAACACTGGCAAGAAATGGAAAAAGGGAAAAGCTAAAGCTCAATAAAATCTAAGAGTAAACAGGAAAAACTGTATAAAAGTCTAGATGAAGAAGGCTAAGATATAAAATAGGAAAAAATAACGAGGTAGAAATGAACTAAATGTACAAAATACTCCTGCCTTACTCATGATATCTGGCTGCAGGGCTGAGAGACATAACTATATATGACTTATTTTATTTGTTTATGATTGTTATAAGCAAATAAATATTATCAATCCATATATTACTTTTACCAACCTATAACTGCTGAATTGCACAGTCTGCCCTACACATGGGAGATGTGAGTATCCTGCATCATCACAGACTCAGATGCTGCACATGAGGCTTTAACATTTTTTTACATAAAATGTTGTGTAATTAAGAAAAACGATCAGAGCCAGTAAAAACTTTGCAAACAATGTCGCTAAAACAGAACCGAGGGTGTGATTCACTGTTGTCGCAATTCTTCCTCTGAGGTGTTAAATCCTTTTATCTTCCCTGTAAAACGTTTCTGTTTCCATGTGTTCGACCTACAACTAAACTACTACGAGTGTCTCTGGGGAACGCAACTCGGCATCATCTGTTCAGAGATAACACTAACCCATAGATTAAGACAGTGTTGTCAGAGAGACTCTCCCCATCTGTTCATAACAGCTTCCTCTTTGCTGTTAAATCTCTTGGTTTCCATTGTTTACGGCATGAAAGGAGCCTGATTACCTCAAGGTCAGAGTCGGTGCGAGGAGCAGGAAACGCCGGAGGAGAGAGACCAGACTGCTGAGAGCAACGTTACTGAGGAAGAATGGCAGAGCGGAGGCATCGGGAGTGTAGTGCTAAATTCAGAACAATGTGTTGAAGGACTCTTGAATGTAGCTTTTTAATCCTGGGTAATCTGTGCAAGTGATTTTCTTTTCTCTTTGACATCTTCACACACTTACAGAAAGTAACGGCAGGCGTTCGCATTGGCTTCGCACATTTCTCCCTCGCCTCATCGTACTGGCAAAAAAAAAAAAAAAAAAAAGAGAATCTCGCCTAGCAACACACACACACACACAGTTTGATATTTCCTCCTAATCGGCTTGTATAAAGACAGTTCTGCCTTTCCTCTGTGACTCACAGTTACTAGGGGCTGCAACGAGGCAAGACCAAAGCCAAGTGTGTGTCTGCATGTATGTGTGTGTGTGTGTATGTGTGGCCCCTTTGAAGCAAACTTTCTTGCCCTTGCTCACGTCTCTGCTCGTTCCCAATGTTGTCATGAAGTGACCGCGAGGAAATATCAGCTTCTGTTCAACTCCGACACTGACCGAGATAAATGTCATACGATCGCACGCAAGCGCAGTCACGCATCGGCACACACACACTCAGTGGACGTTACAGAGGACACCACGTATTCTGACACACAAAAGAAAGAAACAAGGACCAGGATGTAAAAATGTTGTTGGATGGGAATTGAGAAACCCAGCACGAGCTGAACATGCAGGGTCTGTGCAGCACAGGTAATTTTTACAGCACAAAGACTATGGAGCCACACTGCTGGTATGTCTGACTTAAAATACATCAAATTCATAGTGTTATTCTTTTGATAAAATAACAAACTGTGCTTTTTTATTTAATATTCAACTGTTCATACATCAGAAACTGAGCAGGCAGTGGAGGAAAGCAGCAAATCTACAAGTGAGATTTGAAAAAGGTAAAGAGAAGAAAAAGTCAGGCCAACAAAACACTTTTTAAAATTCTCCTTTGTAAACTAAAGAAAAAGGAGCATTGATCCGCCAACCTGAGAAGAAAAATACCAGCATGATTTCTAACTTCTGATTGGTTGAGTAGCCCACGTGAAGCCTGCCTGGATATTCACCCACCGCTCACACGCTCTTTACATTGTGTCTAAATACAAAGAGTCTCTCAGTTTGGGAATGTTGTGCTGCCAAAGCTCTCAGTTTGACCTACGCTACATTCATTTTCTGTATTCAAAGTGACTTCACACACTAGTTTTTAAGCCTTCAGGACCAGAGCGACTTCAGCCTGTACTGATGCTGCTGCCCCAGTGCCCTCCACAGACCGTCGCAGGGGAACAGTGGTCAGAATGGTCAGAGTTGGTTTTCCATTGGCAAAAAGTAATAATAAATTTATGAGCGCTTTTAACAGTGCTCAAAGACGCTTTACAGTAGTAAAAATAAATAATTAGGCAGTCAATCAGAGCCTTGTAATGGCAACAAGTAACAGTGAGAGCAGGAACCCATGGTCGGTCCCCAGAGAGCAGCACTTTGGCAGTTGGCGACTGTGGGAAGGAAAAACTCCCTTTTAAAAGGAAGAAACCTCCGGCAGACCGGACTCTTGGGGGACCCCGCTGCCACGGCAACTGGGGAGGACAGGCAGAGACAAAAGGACAGGGAGACAGAGAGGGACAGAAAGATAGAGCCAAGAGACAAGAGATGCTGGACATCAAGTCAGGACAGGATGGATCGGTCAGTCAGACCCCAGATCCACAAAGCTCCATGGATCAGGAACAGGCAGCTCCAGAGACCTGCAGAGACTTAAACAGAAGAGGACAGAGAGGACAAAGACAGACTACAGGGGAGACAAAACCAGTGTTAAAGTGAACCTTTATAAGTTTCATATAGTTTTCTCTAAGGAAACCAAGATCCAAAAACACTTGTGCTGCCCCACCTTCACACCAGCTGCACCAGTAAAAGCAGGAAGGGGATACAGACCCTGGTTCAGGTCCGGGGTAGAATGGTCCAACTTAACTTTTGCTGGTAGTTTCCAAGCTTAAATTTCCGGCTGTGAAAGCACGAGTACCATCCCCTCTCAGACCCTGGATCTCACAGACAGGGATGCCTCTCCACTTGAGCTTTGGCTCCATTCTCATAGTGTTGCCTCTCAGGATAAGCACTAATCTTTGACATACTGTCTGCAAGTGTGTCAAAGATATCAGTCTTTACACTTTTAGAAACCACCATGACTGATCCATCTTTAGCATACCTACAGTGTGCTGCAGTTTCACATGGTGTGAGAACTGGATTTGTGAAGAGTTCAGGCCATTTGACAGAGTCCCCACTACTGATGAAGGGAGGCTGCCTGTGTCCAGTGTAGAGTCTGAGGCCTCATCATCTGTGAACAACACTTTCAAAGTTGCCCGGTCCACAGGAAGCTCTTTGATGTCTGTTAAGTTGCACAACTGATTATTGAAATCAGGATCCTGCAAAATGAATCCTCCTCTTAGACCAAGGTTGGTTCGTAACACCTGGTGAAGTCTTCAACTGAAAGACGTCTGATTTCATTTTCTGACACTATGACACGCAGCAGCATTGCAGACCACTGTGACCTGAAAATGAAGAAAAATACCGTATTTCCCAGACTATAAGCCGCTACTTTTTTCTGACGCTTTGAACTTAAACACCAGTGTGGCTCATGTATCGGCGGCACGAAGCTCGTTAGCTTTTTACAAGCTAGCAAGCTCCTTGCCACCGACACATTTAGCGTCGTCACATCAGACCCGGTCAGAGTGGACCACATGAAACTGTTTGAATAAATTCAATAGCAGCTTATAGACAGGAGCGCTCAATAGTTCGGAAAATACGGTACACACTTTAAGTACAAATATTCAGTATTAAATATTTGGGTCATTCTGTCTCAACTGTAATTTTATAATCACAGATGATACAATGTTTGAAAAAGACAAAATATGTCAAAATACCCTTCTACATTTAATGTTGTCATGTCCCATATATATCAGCCCAAAATCTATATTCTACAGACTTAATGTTGTTTGGTACAGTTCCTCAGATCATAATAAAATTTTTAATTTAAAATGAGATGGAAAAGACATTTTTCAAAATTGTTAAGCCCTAAAATGAGTGTCTCATTACTTACAGCAAATTTACTTCACTAAGAAGGTCTTGGGAGTGACCAGGAGGCAGCCCCCAATGAAGTATGACACTAGTGGCATGTAGTCGTTGTCATCGTCTGGTTTAACCAACAGATACTCAGCAAGGTTTTTCTTCACAAGATGGTAACTTCACAGATGCTCAACGTACTGTGCTGTAAAAGGTTCAATAATGAAGCAAACATGACGATCCAACACAATGCATACTGCTAAAGTTCTTCCAAAGTCCGGTGATCCACTTGTACTCCCAGCAGAGAGAATCACTGGTCTACTCTCTAAGTAGACCAGTCCAATGCACAATAACAGCGCTTCAGTGCAACGCTAAAATGATATTTAAAAAAGCTGAAAAAAAGCGTCCGGTGGGTGAACAGCTGACGGAGGCTGTAGCGAGACCTCCAAAAACGTCAGAGCCAGTTTTTAACCAGGCTCTAACTTGATGAATTAAAAACATATTTGAAATTAAAACAACACATTTCTCACCTGAAACAATCTCCAAACCTCTTCCTGTGACACCACAAGTTGCTCTGAAGATTACTCTGTACACCAGAATCAATCGACCCTCCACTGTCTCAAATCAAACAGTTGCTGTAAACCAAAAATTGCTGCTTCAACATCTGCCAAATTTCCCTTCTTCAAATTAAACTAAGTAAGAAAAAAATTCAAAACAATGTAGTTTATTTTTGGACCATCTCGACACAATTTCAATCCAGGAACTTCTTTCCCACCGAGTTTATCTATCAACCCACAACAATGTAGCAAGGCAGAGTCTCTCCTTGTTATGATCTCACTTACTTTGTTACGCTTTGAGCAGTGCAGGTGGTGACTGACTGACATGTTTTCCCCGTGGGGGTTTAGCATAGCTTTAGGCGCTTGCTGCAAAGACTGCTCAGCACAAACTGTATATTTTCACAGAACTGGAATCAATGTGCTGCTGATGAAGGGGGTTGTGCTGACCTGTTGACCTTTGACACGTCCGGTACTGCAACCCAAAGAACACTATTCATAGATGGTTTGGGGACTTCAGAGCTCACATACCTCAGTCTTAGTGCACTCATTGCTTGTTAGCTTAGTTGTTTTAAAGGTACACAACACCCAAAATCCTAAAGACACAATGTATATTTAAAGGCTCCAGATCATAAAACTCTTTGCAGTGTCCTGAGGAAAACGAAAAACTCACAGAAGAGACTTTCTGAAATCATGTACCAGAAAATGTCAGCATTATGAGTGCTGGTAATATCTGTTTTCTGTACACATCATATGGAGTTTGGCATTTCCAGCGCTGAGCAGTGTATAAATACTCTCAGCACTTTCTTTAAATGCTGTGCTCTCAGCATTTGAAAACGGTTCAAGTTTTGAAACAGTTGTTGCACCCTTGGAATGAAGTACTACGACACGTCCATCTTCATTTTCTTGCAACATTTAATAAAAAAACAAGCCGGTTCAACACAAGCATATATCGCTTCTTCCGGTCTATCCCGTACATACCTTTTTT
>OOFC01042252.1:0-22268 GCA_900323345.1 Pseudochromis fuscus | reverse complement strand
GGAGGAGGAAAAAAGTAGGGCAAAAGAAACAGAAAAAAAAGGGAAGACGGAGGCAAAGTGATCAAGGCAAAACAAGCAACGCAACACTGGGAATTAATCACAAGCACAGAGAGTGAGCGCTTGGAGCACTGCTTTGGTCAAAGGGGTTATATATGTGACACCGAGGGCCGCTGATCTGCAGGAGGACGGGGTGTGGGGAGGGTGGTTGCAGGCAGTTTAGGGGGGAAATATTAAATTAACAAAGTCTATTGGAGCTTTCCCAGGTTCCTCAAGTAAGAGAAAAACTTCAAGTACACTTGGTGAAAAATTAATTGGGCGAAACTAATTAAAAACAATGTGTTTTTGATGAAGTTGAATAGTGTTGCAGGGTGTTAATTGTCGCATTTTTTATACATATTAACTGTTCAACCGGTGCAGCTGAATCCTTCCTTTTGTTCAGTGACCTGGGACAAGCAAATAGGGGGGATATGGGGGGGATTTGACACCACACCCTCCTGTAATTACCCGAGCAACTCATTTTCTGTCCCAACACCACTGTGTTACCTTCTGCCTCCCGTATTTCACCAAGCATTGATTTAGCTTGAGATGTTCCTGGATTACAGCAGCTTGGAGTTACATCCATACATAAACACCTTCAATATGTAAAAATATGTAAAGGCAGGTAGACATCTATACATTAATAATGATTCTACTCAGCAGAAATACTGTTTTTTTTTTAATATTAGTATGACTCCAAATTTTCCTTCTGCCTGCACTGGTGCATCCATGTTGAAGGCTGGTGAAGCATGAAGGGAAACGCAGCACAATGTGAATGTGCACACAGTGCCATCATGTGGAAGAAAGACACTCTGAAGCAGAACTCTGATTAACAGCACTCTTGGCAGAAAAGAGGCGAGGAGATCTGAGGCTTTTTAAACAGAAATGCCTTGTGTTTACTTTCATCCCACAATGAAAGTATAAAGCCGCACGGCCTGTTATACATTTTTCATTTCTTTTATAGTTTCCTTCCTTCCAGTTCTTTACATTAAATAAGACAACTGCTCAAGAGGAACCAGCATATGAAATATTCCCCTTGATTATTTTTTAAGTGCTGGAAACCAACCAAAAACAACTCGGCTGGTCACGGTGCCATTCAAAATACACAGAGATGGGAATTTGTGTGAAATAATTAGATCCCAGAGATGCATTCACACACACACACACACACACTCTACCTTGCTCTTTGTCGGCAGTTTGGCCTCGTTATCAGATTGCTCGTCGTAGCTCTCGAACTCACTGGAGCTCCATCCGTTGTCTGCCCCCGGAGGACCACTGTCTTTCTGAACATCTTCATAGATCATATCTGCTAAACGGAATAATATCACTACACACCAGAAGCCGCACACCAAGATAAATGAGCGCTCGAACATCAGAAATGAATATAGTTCTGCGAGGTGGTCACCTTCATCAGGAGAGAGGGGTTCCTCATCTGGAACATCATCATAGATCACCTCTGAAGCCTCTGCAGTCTGTGGTTCGGTTTCGGCTGCACAGAAAAACCAGAAGCATCAAAGGAAACAAATGCTGTTTATAAATGGAAAAATGCTCTGTCTGCTTTCAGTTTGACAGTTGTACTTCCCGTTGTTAGATCTATCATTTACATTTCCCCAGAAACAACACAAACATGCCCAGACAGACACACAGCTTTGTATCACCTGAACCTTTTTGGACAAACAGACTAGATGAAAGCTGCTCAGTCTTTTAGCCTCTGGTCAAGACCTGACACAGCTTTTTGAATATTTACACAGTCGTTGCATCATTAGCATTTAAAGGTTTTCATCCTGAGGGGAGGTCTGGCACATCCCCCCCCGTGCACGCTGCCCCATATGACGTAACATGATTGTATCCAGCTTGTTTGAGCTATTGACCCATTCTATCTCCATGCTTGGCAGGATTTGTCATTAACTGCTTTGAGAGTGTTTCAGCCTAATTTAGCTCAGTGAGCTTTATTGATTTGGTTTTAAACTGTGATTTGTCTGCAACACTTTCGCCTAAGCTCCGAACAGCAACAATCACTGTTTTCAATTAATCTGATTGAAGATGTGTATTCTGTCACGGATTATTCGGTCTAAAATACAAAATAACCTTGGACACGAGCCAGAGGATGGACAAAGATCAACTTTTTCTTTCTATTTTTTTTTAACAAAAGAGGATTAGCCTCACAAATGATCTCACTCACTTTCCGATGCTTGTGCATTCAGAATGAATACACAGTAGAGGAGAAAACAACTTGATTTGGGCTATCAGGCTGACTATCAGCATATCTGCAAAGTGACTGGGCCTCCTGGGAACATGGCTTGTTACTTCAAATGTGGTAAACCAGAAGTTCTGGTTTTGTTTTCTTACTTTTTCTTAACTTTTCTCTACAGCAACACAGTGACACTCATAAACTCACTCGCAGGTCACGGTGATGCTGTAGGTAGTTGACAGCATACAGCATCACAACGCCTATGTGCTAATTGGTGTTAATGGGAGGTAAAGGGAAAAAAAAAACAGAGTAAAACATTCGCAAATGAGTGTAAGAGAATCACACACAGTAAGTGCCATGACCCCGATCAAGGATATATAAAAGCACAGGGTTGTTTTTACAAATAGAAAACACTTTATAGTTCATAAAAATCTGCATAAAGTACATTTGGTCCGTCTGAAACAGTCTGTCTACATAATGAACGATTCTGCCCTCGACAGCAGGGTAATACATATGCAAGTATCTGCAGTTTGATGTTTGACTAAAATTAAAAAGGAGCAAGCATAAAAGCATGAATATAGGCTTGTGAAAGATTTCTCATTAGAAACACAGCAGTGGTCATTTATCTTGTTTTAAATTAGCTTTTTCCCCTTCCTGTATTACAATTGTAGATATCAGGAAGAGAAGTTTAATATACTTTTATTATTCCACTTTAACTACACTGTATGCATCCAGAATATAGGCAGGACTGTGCGTGAAAATGCATCAAGAAAAGGACAAGAAAAAAAAAATGTCACGCAGTATTGCAGGGCTCTTTTACATCTCTCATTTCTGAGCCACCTTCAAATAACAGCAGCACTGCTGACTGAGTCGAAATCCAAAAGCAATTTTCCCTCATGGAAATGGTTCTCTATTGATCCTCATCCTGAATTAATTGGATTCATGTCATGTCTGTGTAGAAATCAAATCATGCCCAAGAATATGAGCGTGTGTGTGAATCAGTGTCTGTTGTGTGTGTATGCATTTGAATGGAGTGTGTTTGTGCACATGGATGTGTCTTTATGTGTGCCTGGCCCTTCGCTGTGGAAATCAATGAGCCATAAGATGATCGTAGATTCGTAATATGGTGTTCGTGCCACCTTTGATCAAGGTCAAGAGATGCAATGTGTAGTACTATGAAAATCCTGGAGCACAATTTATACTGGCAGTGGCATTATGGTGTGGGTCTGCAGAAGTGTTTACGCAACTCTGGAGGCCCAATTGGTTTTCTATCAGATCTGTCCGCAATGTGAACACTATAATACATTGGTGGAATGAGCTTGAATCCCAAGGTAAGCTTAGGTTTAATCTTTTTGGTCTGAAATTGAACCCTTGATCTACAATATAAGGTGCATCAGTGTGCTGTCAATATAATTTAGTTTTGTACCTGCAGAGGTGTCCCTTGAGCCGGAGCTTTCCTTCACGGTTTCTTTTCTTTGGTGTCCTGAATCGGCCGGCGTCTCCTCAGCTGATGGTGCCGCAGGAAGCCCTGGGAGCTCCTCTCCCACACAAGGAGCTGAAGAACCGGGCTGGGCTCCTCCTGCTGCTGCTGCTGCTGCTGAGGCCCTGGAAGGTACCCAAACATTAGCACAGTTAAACTAACACTGAGGGCTGTGTGCCTCATTACAAGTTAATTTCAGAGAGAGGAAAGGGAGGCAGAGTGGCTGCTGGAGGTGGGGTTCGAAAATAGTTCTTTGCTATCCAAGCATACAAATGCACACTCCCTAAAGTCTGATGGAACACATACTGCTGCTGTCAAATTACTGTGGTGGTGTTTTTGTTTTTTTTTAAATTTACTTCTTTTCGATGTAGGAACACATTTTTTTTTCTCCATACTGGCATTTGAGCGTTTTGTGTTTTCTGTCCCTTATTTTATCTGTGTTTGTTTGATCATTAGGACAGATATCTCAAAAACAACAAACAGAGCAAGTAATTACCTGTGGATCAAAGATTTTATTTATTTATTTATTTATTTTTGCATAATTACTCATTTTTGTGATACGGTCTATTAATTCAATTTGTCAGTCCATTCTGCAAACACATAAATGACAATTAGCTGACCGTGTATGTCACAATCTCTACCACAGATAGATAGATAGATAGATAGATAGATAGATAGATAGATAGATAGATAGATAGATAGATAGATAGATAGATAGATAGATAGATAGATAGATAGATAGATAGATAGATAGATAGATAGATAGATAGAAAATATTCTGAATAACAGATTTCTTTCTTCAGAGCTATTACTTAACGCAACTCTGTCTTCCCACTTTTTCCCCGACAAAGTTGTGTTCAGCTGTATGTGGGATATGTTTTGCAGATTTAATTACTCACCAGAACTTTTGCAAAGCCACAAGTGAGGGGAGATATAATCACTCCAAATGCTTGTTGCTCGAGTTACCTAACTTGTCCCTGAGCAGTGTCAAATCATTATCTGCCATGCCTGCGGCTTACTGTAATCACCGCTGGCTTTTTGAATGAAAACATGCCCTGAACCAGCTATTAAAAACCGACTCCGGCATCACAGGGGAAAATCTTGTTGACACAGCGATCACAATGCCTGTGCTGATGCTGCCAGTGAGGGATTGTCCTCCCCCACATGACTGATAATATGACAGGATCCAGCATGTAGGAGAGTCCCATCTACACTAATTAAATCTGTCCCTCTGCTAAACACCTCGGCAACACTTGCAATGCCAGCAGCAGCAGCAGCAGCAGCAGCAGCAGCCTCTCAGAGTGATGGGCAACTTTTAGAAAAACAAAACATGCCAGGAAAATATTGTGCCCAAAAAGCTGTAATTTGAAACTGTTGGAGAGAAAGGAAACTATGTGTATTCAATCTTGCAAACCATTATCCTTCACTGCTGGCTACAGCACTAGGTGAACCATGTGTACGCAGTAAGAAAGAAAAGAGAACATGCCCAGAGCAGGTGAGGTACAAATATAACACTGGGTGGTCTGTAGCCTCTACAGAACTGAATACAGACTAATAATAGCAGGGGAGGATTCACTACATAAAAATAAATAAATAATATTACCTTTAAGATTATTTGACTAAATTCCAGCAAACTGGTACTGGTCCAAAATGAATAAAAAATATGTACATAATAGAAAGAACACAAAGCTCCACCAAGGCATAATTCATTTACATGTGACTAACATATGACATCCCACCACCTGTGAAAACTACTCAGAAATCCGATAATAACTTTGAGTAGTTATTATTTTGTGTGTATCTGTAAGTATCCTCTAAGATGTAACAAAATTATGATTCTTTAAAGTATCATAATAGATAGGGATTTATTTATTTATTTTAGTATGATCCCATCCTCTGATTGTCCTTGGGTAACACCTTGCCAAGAAACAAAAAAAAAAAGACAGACAAACTAATGCAGATGAAACATAACCTCTTTGCTTACTAGGTAACAAGAAAGTACATAAATGTAGAACTGTATCAGCTGCAGAACTATTCGTAGATATAGTCGCACTTCTGGTTGTGTTGTGCTATATATACCCACCACATATCTGGAAATAGATATAATGCCCTGCCAAAATGTCATATTAGAGCTACTGATAATAGCCATTTGGTTTTGCAGCAGTGTCAGGCAGCAAACGACTGCAAAGCATTACTCTGATGCTTTCTCTAGGATGCAGAATCATTCATCTCAATCTACAGGACAAAAATGATCTCCACCCACTTGAGAGGGGGAAAAAAAGAGCTATTTGTCAACACAGTCCTTACGATAAACTGATCTCGTGTCATTAAAACTGCTTGTGTGGAAAAAGAACGGAGGCAGAACAACAGCGATACACAGCCCGTCTGCCTCACTGTATGCATTCATGTCAGGTGTGAGGGATTTGAGCCATGTCGCTATCGATCCAGGCATATCTTTGCACACCCCTTCACAACTTATCTGTGCCTATAAGACCTAGTGAGTCATATAGCTCAAGGAGAGAAACGGGAATCATCTTTCAATGCAAATGACACAGCCTGAGGCAGAGCACAGCCTAAAGTGGAAGCTGCTTGAATGCAAATCTCCCACTTCCATCTGTTTCCATTTCCTTCAGCAAGTGCACCAGGGCCGTGCTGCACACCACAGCTCTACCTGCTTCACCCTCTGATCTCTCCCAGGCATAGCTGTTCTGTATAACTGCACGAGCATTGTGCTGACTGCACTGATGGAGCTCTGTTTGACCTCAGGTCATAAATCTCCTCCATAAACAACTGCCCACTCTTCATATTGAACCATTCCCACGACGCACACAGTCTTACTGCTTAAGTTGTTCTCCACATAACAGACTCCAATGAGACGGCTCTCACAGTATTTGGCTCATGGTCCCTCATTATATTGGCATACAAGATTGTTTTTAATGCAGTTACAATATTATTTTATTATTTTACTTTCACACCAAACTAAGTATAACAAGGTGAAAGGTTCCTAAAAAAGCGGTAGAAGAGAAATGTGTTGCGTGAGGTGCATTAGATGAGTTTCATCGCAGGGGCAAAAGTGTAAAGTTCTGTGAGGCTGCAAAAGGGTGAAAAAGGTGAAAGCAAAAAAACCTCTATGGAAGGGAGAACGGTAAAAAGTAAAGTCAGGTTGGAGCTCCGCGTACATAAAACAGACACATACGTGCCTCGTTGTCATGGTACCTTTTGTGCTAATCTTTTCATTGCTTCGGTTCAGTGCAATTCATTTAATGAAAACTATCTGTCAAGGGAAAAACAGGGAAGTCAGAAGAAAATGTGGGTATCAAACACTGGCGCCCACATAAAACTCACAGGAGAGAAATGCTGCCTTGAGCCTAATAGCTATAACGAGCTGATGTGCTGTCATTGCAGTGTTAAGAAAAACCCATATTTCTGCAATAACAATCACAAAGTAATTTTGGTGATATTATTCTAAAACTGCTGACAGATGGGGTGGATGTGCTGACAGTCTTAACACCTTGATCGTGGAAAGTGCCATTGATAGCTCTTCCTTAAAAGGCACACTATTGACTAAACCAAAGTGGAAATGTGCGCTCAGCAGAAATCCCCCCTGCATGAGAAATTGCCAAGACCTGACTGTGACTTTATCGCAGGCGCACAAATGCACACTGGCATGCACATTTACAGTCATTCATGCACAACCCCACACACACCTGTGTAAAAATGCAGACCCCTGCTTTCAACATAGGAAAGAGAAGTCCACCATCAGTGGAGGTTTCTGAGCAGACTTCCTACAAGGCCTCATCGAAATCAGGCCCCCACATGGATTCATCACACAAGCCACAGAGATGGAGGAGGAATGACTCTGATAAAATCTGAACCAGTGTTTTCAGAGTATCTAACTTCAGTATTGTGGCATATTTCCAGCAAAAACAGGATATGTAGGCAGGACAAAATGTTTGGAGTAATAACTAGCTAACTAGCATTACTAATGTTGAACTACTACATACTGTAGTACATACTGTACTTTCTCCATCTTTTATTGTGAAACAGGACACGGCTCGTAGCCGACTGCAAAAACAAACCTACCACACATAATCCAGCCAATCGAACAGGGCGTTTATCATCACCTAGCAACAGAACTGAAGCCATGCTCAATGATATTCTGTAAAAATATTAACACAGTAACAAATAAACTAACATCAGAATCCTGATCAACACTTTACAGTTTGTTACAGAACTAATGATACCGTTCCAACCTATAGCTACTGATTACTACTATTTTTTTTTTTTAAACCAGGATGTAAATGTGATTGAACTTGATATAAAAATCAAAACAAACAGAATTTTTGTATTTTTCTCTTTTTCTTTTAGGTACAACTACAACTTTAAAGAAAATATAAACTATATATAAAAAAGGAACATATTCTGAAAAGTGAAGTGAAAAGTTCTGATATTATTAGCTAAAGTCACGTTTTTTTATCAGTGTCAATTTGAAAATCATTTCAAAGTAAGTCGATATTAGGCCTCAAACAGGGGGTACATTTGGGGACTGGTTTGATTGACAGAACGCTTCTTTAGACACACCCCTTTGCTGCTCTCCAGCTCCGCCCTCTGATCCAAACATGGGCACTTCTGGCCCCAACAAAAACAATGAGGCAACAACCAAAGGCCAAAAACTAGTCCATAAACCAGTGGGCGGCATCGCCATGGCTATGTTGATCTTTTGTCTACAAACAAACAAACAGAGACAGTGCAATGCATAGTATGAAAAGCGCTATAAGCTACGTAGCTAGAACCAATATTTCAGTGTGTATCTCATCTTGTGTCTTGCTGACTGATGGGGTTCAGACTGCTTGAGGTATTTAGAAGGACGCCTGCCTTTCAAATGCAGAAACTGACTTCAAGCTCACTGCAAGCTAATAGATCCTTTGAAAAGACTGTGTTGAATTCTGCCTATCAGCTCCTGGGCTGCTGTTCTGTAAGTGACTTTGACTGCTGACCTCCCCGTGGAGGCAGGAAGACAGTTGCCTTAGAGGAATCAATAAACTATCACATTATCATTTACTGTGCTGAGGCCTTGAAGCAAACGGTCTTCTTGATTGTATGAAAGATGATGTCTGCCTGCTTCGAGGTCATTTCACTTATACGCCTACTCCGCCAGAAATGTATTGTAACTTCAGTTCATTTCACATATTCAAAATTAAAAACTGTAAGTATCAATCAGACTTTAATATTATTTCCATATGTTGCTGTAGATCCTCTCATCCTTGAACTCCATGAGTGTCATCATCGCAAAATCAAATAAAATGCCTCCGTAATAGCATAGAACCATACAGATACTTTCACTTTCATGTGCCAAGGTTTTGAGATATATCCCTCGAAATGGCCTTGTACACCCACACAGGTTTTTTCAGCTATTCTGACTGATTAAATGACTCCTAAGGTTGGAAGTAGGCAGACCTGTGCTTAGAATTATATATGAACTTCATAATCTAATAGCAAGGATGTAGAAGTGTAAAACTCTACAGAAACAAGTCGTTCCAGGAACAATGTGCCAGGTTTTTATCCACACACACATCACTGTCAAGCCTTTACATTTGGACTGTGTCATCCGAAGAAAAAATGTCCATTTTACATTGTCACAACAGGAAAAGCACATTTAAGTTTAATTCTGGTGTTTCTTCTTACAAGTCTCACAAGGAACAACTTCTCATTCTGGCATGTGTATATCCTTATGGTTAGCATACAGACTGTATATAGACTGGATGAAGCTAATGTGATGTCACTGATTGGTTTGTGGACTCACATTTTGAAGCCAGAAGTTTGGCATTTGATCGTTTCCAGAAGTGTTATATTTGGAGATGAAGGGAGGAGTGAGGAGGCGGGTCTAACCCTTGAACCTTAGGACACTGCCCAATGCTTATGAGACTGGAGTGCAGGTCTAGTCTGAATGGATACCAGACTTGTCAATCAAACTAACCACGTCCCTAATTATCCCTCTTCTTGATGCATATCTACTTAATGATGTTTTTTGTTAGTTTGTTTGTTTTTTCCCTCAACCACCAGATCACTGATAAGAAGAGTTTACTTTAGCTACTGACATCCGAATGACTTGTGAAAAAAATATATTGACTGAGGTTATCCTGATTGATTTTGAGTTGAAGTCAATAGGAGCCAGCCTCTAGTGGCCATCGGGAGTATTTCTTTTTGGACTTCCACCATTGGCCTCAGTTTTGAGCCCCATCTGTTTCTTCCACTTCTATATACAGCCTACGGGTTAGTGTGACAATTAAATAAACTTGAACTTAAACAGTTTTTTGGATGCGGTCGCATTGGAAAGGTTTACTAGGACACTTTTTTCTTTTCTTGCTATAAAAACTAAAAATGTACGTGGAGTAAAATCTATATTACTGTCTTGTTCTTAGTGTCTAAAAGGCCTTGAGACGACATATGTTATAATTTGCTATATAAATAAAATCAAATTTAACAGAATTGGAAAAAGAATCAATAACATCCACCTCACTGCATTACAGAATATAAACAAGCCTCATTTTGTTATGGTGCATGCATCATGATGAATTAGGCAGTCCTGTGATTTCCCTCCAGAACTGCATCAACAGCATCACTTTATACTTGACATTACCACTTGTCACCGTGGGTGTGACATGCCATCTGGCATCTAAATATTGTTCAAATAGATGTAGCGTAACATCACAGTACCTCATACCCAGTGGTGTGTTTGGATGGGGTGTAAGCATGACATTATCTCAGGCAAAATGACATAACACTGATGTGGTGTGTTTCTGAGTTCATTTTCTCCACCGCCCTTTAGTAATTTTCCCCTTTTACTGTGATAGGAATCAGAGGCAACTTACCAACTGGGTGACTCAGTAACTGGAACATCTGTCAAAATGGGGAAAACAGCAACCATTAGACAAACCATTCCACAGCATGGGAAGCACATATTTAAAAATTGACAAATGTAACTTTTCTGTATTTAAAAAGAGAATCTGTGGCTTTGTGTTTTACTGATTTGGTGTAACTACAGTCATAAACAAAACCGCACTTGTTTACAGGCAGGACAGCTTTGTGTTAAAGGAGATATATTATACTGTTTTTCAGCAAGTTTAAATAAGTCTTATACACCTCTAGACCATGTCTGTGAAGTTTCTTGGTGAAACTCTGCTTTGATCCTGTATTTTAGTCTGCTTCAAAAACACTCTTCAGCAGCTGCGGCTGGAACGCTCTGTTTTCTGGTGCCTGTCGCTTTAAGGTGCTCCCCTTCGTTGCTCTGCACTGACGTCAGGACGCCGTCGCTGTAACCAGGAAACCAGCACAACGCGAGGAATCGTAAATGAGAAAAATCCACTCCGCTGTGAGGCTAGCAGCCTGTGTAACGAAATGTGTGGGTTTTTACAACTCAAACCGAGTTTTGGCTGCACTCATGTCACAGCCAAACTTCTTTTGTAAAGGAGAAATCCAAGGAGGTGGATCCTACGCTTCTGACGCTGTGGGAGACCACGTGGGATACTCCAAAGGGATTGGCTAACGCAGCGTCTGACAGGGTCTGACTGCGCCACGGTCTATGTCACAATATATCAGAATCCAGAACGGTTTGTTTTTCCCCAGATATTTCTCTTCAAGAAGCCAACGCAACAATGAGATGGTTTTAAAATCTCACAGTCAGTGGACTTGGAGGTAAGCCACATCCCAAACAGTACATATAAGAGACTTTAAAAAGTGGATTTTCCATAATACTGTATGTCCCCTTTAAAACCCACAACTGGTGGGCAAGTATTACTTAAGTCTGAGATCATTACACAGATTGCATAACATGCTAACAACTAAAACTAATGTTCCATGGTTGTAGTGTAGTTTCACAGAAAACATATGTGCAGGAAAGGTGTTGTTAAACATGCAGTGATCGATTTCCTTTGGATCTCATTATGTAAACTCATGTCATCGGGTGAAGGACGGATCTGAATCACAACTTCTCTCAGAGCCCTGGAATTGCATAACAGACCTTCACTACACAGTATTTCCAACGCCCAGCATTCCCCTGTGCATCTCCACAGCCCACTTAACGGATTACCACACATAGACTTGGTAAAAAAGCATTTTAATTAAGCACTAATCACTTCACTTTGTCCGACAGAACTTCTCCGAGACCTGAATCTCCCTCTGTATCTGGGCATGTAATTACCATGGCTCTGTTTGGAAACATTACCCAGGTAGTAAATATATCATACTTATATCTACATAACTTCATCCAATTAAAGGGGAAAGTTAACTGTGGTCTCTAAAGCCTGTCTGCCTCAGGCAACAATTATATCCCGTTAAGTAGAGATTAAAACCACATACAAGCGGCTGAAGTCCCTCACACAGTATGTGGAAAAGCGATCAGATTACATTAAGTAAAGAAACATCACATTTACATATTTTAGAGCCAGTTTATGCAAGAAAACCTACTGTACACTGGCAAAGTAGGTACAGCTCCACTGTTATGCCCAGAGGCAGTTTGATGACAGTGCACATGTTGGAACATCTGGATTTTGGTTACAGTACAGCAACTCTAACCACCTCATAACAAAATTATAATGTGAGACATTGTCCAATTAACTGTCCACACCCCTAAGCAGTGGTGGAAAACAACACGGCACAGTATTTCAAGTAGGATTTCATTTTATTTGTACTTCAGTTTTTCCCATTTTATGGTGCTTTACATTTATTTTTAACAGCTCACAGGAGTGGAGGTAGGCTTTGATTACTTAACGCCTCTGCACAGCAACACAGATGTTTTCACTTATGAAGCTGATGAAGCCTTCATTGTGCAGTACTTCACCTCATTTTAGAGGCATTTATCAGCTTAACTACCAATTATCTGTCAGCGGTAGACAACAGTTACTTTCCCAGTAAACTTTTGAACCCAAAACATTTTAACTGCTACAAGTGCAAGAAGAGGAAGAGTTTATAAAGTGCCAGTATTACCGCCTCTTCTAGCTGTAGCATTCAATTATGATCTGACGCTAACAAATTATAACATGGATAATAATATAAACTCTAAATAAGGATAATGATTAGACACCAGTGTTTAATAATGCACTAACTTTTCTGTAAATTATTTTCTGTTAGCTACAGTTAGCTACTTTTGTACCACTACTATATAGTTAAACATACAGGAAGTGGTTGATTACTTATGTTTTGCAGTGATTCTTTTATTTGTTTTTTTTTTAATTATAAATAATAAGTAGCTTCTTGCATTTTTCATGTATCTGCATCAAAAGTACATCCTCTAAATGATTTACTTTTACTCAACTTGTCTTAAAATTGTAATAAATCAAGAATGCTGGACTATATTTTCTATAAGTAGTTATACATTGTCAAATTATGCATACAATAAAGCTACCCAATTCCACACAATGCAGATTAACCCCATCGACGCCATGTAAATCTCTCTGTATTTTGCAATATGTTTGTTTTTGATATTACATTCTTGCACTGTTGCACTGTAGCAGGAGTAATTATGGATGTTATGTCTGCATGCATTGACAGTGTTTGTCGGATTAGTCTTAATATTGTTACCAGAAGAAGAAAACAGAAGTTCCACACTGCAATGACAGATTCATACCATATTAATCTTGTATTGAGGTCACAATGGGAGGGTTAGGGGAAGTAGTGAAAGTACATGCCTACCAGCTGATCCAGAGCAGGAGATCATCTGTGCTGGAAAATTAAAAAATATTCCTGAATAACTGAAATACCTGTCGGGGAAGGTGATGCTGCATCCTTGATGGCAGCGCCCTCCGGTCCAGCAGGAGGTGACGTTTTGGGAAGTTGTGCGCTGTCTGTGCCTGAAGTCTTACTGTCCTCTTTTGTTGACACCTGGCCAGGTGTGACGGAGTCCGAGCTGATCCCTTTACTGTCTTGCTGAAGTTTGTCCTCATCTGTACTGTCCTCAAACACAAACTCTTCCCCTTGCTCCTCATCATCCTCCTCTTCATCCTCTTTTGGTGGTTGCTGGGACATCATGGTAGACATCGCTGCTGAAAAAAAATGAAAACACCATTGTAAAAAGCTGTTACAAAAATGTCCATTTTTTTCAGTTAAGATGGACACTGAAAACAATGGTTGATACCATGTAATCAAAAAACATTGGTGCATTGAATACGATAAGCCTGCCTGAAAGGCTTTGAATGACAGAATAACAACACTTAATCTTCAGTAATATTAGAGAGACTGAATAATAAAGTTAAGATAATGTTTAATCTGTCTTCAGGGGATGAAACCCTTCAAATTTCTGCCCCACTACAAATCAAAAGAAGCGACAAAGATTGTGATCATTTTGTATCCAGTGGTCTTCCGCATTTGACGATAAGCTGCAGTTCACATGAACCAATGTGAGACATTTAATATGTTGTTTTAACTCCTGTTCCCAATTTAATGGGAATTATTATTTGGATAAAGGCGAAAAGGCAAATGGACTCAAAAGACTGGAATGCTCTCTTATCTCTGTAAACATACCAAAGCGGCTTAACCAAACAGCCACATGTAAAATACATTTCAGATAAAAATCAGTGTTGTCTGAAACAACACTGAAGTGAAGTGAAATGAAGTGTTAATCCACCAGTGTGCTCAAAGGAAAAGGTTCTTCACTGACTGTTCATGCAGGACATAAAAACCCACATACTGAGCAACATTCTTTAAATTGCATACAGAAATATAACTGAAGTATTGTACACATTAGACAGCTCTGTATTTTAGGTGCACAGGGAGTGAAGCGGGGTGTAATCCCAGCACTGTAAACATAACATATGGTCATTAGACTGTTCGTTAAATCAAAGTCTGAGGAGGCTTACTGGCAGATTAATTAAGATATAATTAAGACAGCCACTGAAAACATGTGACCTAACATTACAGACCTCAATTATCCAAGAGGCTGATTAAATCTTGTCTTATTAAATGGAAAAAGGTATCAAAGCACCGTAGATATTTTATAAATTAATTAAAATAATGAAAATACATCAATACTGGCATTTATGCAAATATAATATGTTTTACTGTGATTTTGCACCCACTCAACAAAAAAGCTTGTTATGTAAATTGTCAGCTGTAGTCATGGAAATTAGATTTGTTGTTAGCATATTTTCTAAATAAAATGTAAATTTTCCATGACACACATTCCTTCAAGCTACTAAATTGCTGCACAAAATTATTTCATTATTTTGCAAAGTGGGGGGATTTGTATGACGTGCAGGCTCTGTCTCTGCACATGTTAGTGTACCACTCCTGAACTCAGCATCTGCTTTGCATTTTGATTAGCATTAAACTGCTTCCAGTGCTGGGACATTGTTGGAGCCTGATAGGGCAGTTTGTAAGGCGTTTTTTCTTTTGTATGTGGGGGTGGTGGCAGGGAATGACAGCACCCAGCGTAGGCGGCTGGACATGGGATGGCTGCGCAGGGAAACATCCATGAAACACGTTGCTTGTGGATTATGGAAAAATCATTGTTAGCATTTTTTGTTTAACCTGGATACAAGAGCTGTCATCCTGTGTTACGGCTCTCTTTATCTTTTACTTCCAGCTGACAGCTCAATTTGGATGTGATGTTTGTTTGCGCTGTTGTTCAGCAATAGTGATGGTTTTGAATACTGCATTACCAGCAAATGTCTTTAAAACCTCAAGAGTGGGCATCTCTCCCCTGGGAGATGATCCGGTGTGTATCTAGATACAGAGACTTCAATACAATTTTGACACCATATGTTCTTAATATAGAACAAATTAGTGCCACCTTTTCCTGCTGCAGGGCTCCATGACACCACGGGCCACCACGCCCTCTTCTACTGCCCAACGGGCATTGTACCCAAACCCTACGATGGACCTTGTGGGTGGTGGGCCCACATGGTCTTCCCACAGCCACCAGGTGCTCGCCTGGGAACACTACCTGTCCTGGCTGCAGGGGTAGGTCCTGGTGACCCCAATCAAGGCAGGGTAAATGATTTCTTGTTACCCTTTGTCATGGTTTGTGGATTGTCTTTGCTCGATCACACCTAGGGAGACCCTACCAGGAGCCAGTTCAGGTGGCTCGGACATCTGATTAGGATGCCTCCTGGTTTTCTCTCGTTGGAGGTTTACTAAGCACGGCAAACTGAATGGAGACCCAGAGGTCGAACCAGGCCCTGCTGGAGGATAATATCTACCAGTTGAGCTAGGGATCTACCGGGAGGAGCTGGAAGAAGTTGCAGGGGACAGGGATGTCAGGGTCAGGTCTGCTCACACTACTGCCACTGCAACCCTGATCGATGAACAATACACAACATGGATGGATGGATGGATGGATGGATGGATGGATGGATGGATGGATGAATCAATGCTATTTATTGCAATGTGATACAATACAAAGTGATGAAATCCGAGGCAGTTCTTTACAATGGCTTCAAGTAATCTTTCATTTTTCATTTCCTTGCAAAATGAAACAAGACAGATCACAGTCTTATATGTAGGTATAACTTTGCTTCATAAATCACCAAGAAAACTCAAGCATTTTTATTATTTTATGGCCTAGGGAAGAAATGTAAAACAAATGTGTATTTTCAGTATAATGTGTCATTGTGTTTATTACCTCTGCAATAGACACAGACCAAAATAAAAAACTTTTTACTATAACATTTTGTCTGTCACATACAAACGTGCCCAGGTGCCTCACTTTTGCAGTTAGGGGGAGAAATATGAAAATATGGGACTGTGCATTGTATCGGTGCTGTCAGACATGGTTTTCCTTTACAAGCAATGTGACGCTAACGTAACTGTCATTTAAGTAATGGAATAGTCCTGCATCAGCAAGACTATGCTTCAGTAAACCGCTTAATAGTAATATTAAATTATATCCATCCACAGGCACATAAATCAATGTGTTCAACGTTTGAACCAATTACCAGTTCATATTAGTTAATATTTACACCCATAATATTTAATGTAGACCAGGGGTCCCCAATCCTGGTCCTCGAAGGCCGCTATCCTGCATGTTTTAGATGTGTCCCTCTTCCAACACACCTGATTCAAATAATCAGGATTGTTATCAGGCTTCTGCAGAGCTTGATGATGAGCTGAGGACCAGGGACCCCTGACATAGACGATAGAACAAAAATCGACATTCTTTGCTTTGTATAAAAATGTAATCCAGACTTTATCTGAAGGTAAAATAAGGGACCCGAGAGACAAAAATCAAGGCAGCATGTTCCAGAGTTAGTGTTTTAGTACAAAATTCCCTCTTTATGTTTTTATCAATTGATTGCTGTTTGACAAGAAAACACTGGCCGTGGAAACACTGGGGAAATTGTAAAAAAGCAGCAACTTTGGAAGATATCTTCTTGATTTGCTGAGGCCTCATGTTAGTTTTAGATAAGTTTTGAATGTATTTTTGCACAGACTGTGGGCTGTAGATTTTGGCCCCCAGCTTTATTGACTAGCATGAACAGGAGGAGTGATTACAGTATGCAAAACATGTTTCAGTGCCCATATGGGAGCCAGGCTGTTGTTTTAAGACGGCCTTGGAAAACTGTTAACCTATCCTCTCAGAAGTTTTTAAAATTCTAGTGAAAAACAGAATAGTCTCCACTTGTTTACAACTATGATACACCACTGCAGCCTTTGGACTTATTCGCCTCTGTACCACAAACACAGTTTCTCCATTCGGCCCACTCGCTGGTCAAACCAACAATGACTCTTTTGTGGAGGGAAAACTTCTGTTCTGCCTTCAGAAACCATTGTTTCTGCATTCGTCAGTGCAGCACTGATTAGCTCACAGGTCATTTGGGCCTCGGCTTTTCTACAGCTCCCACAAACCAGTGGAAGAATGGAGGATTTGTCCAAAGAAAGCAGCACTTTTCTTTGAATTAGCGTTAGAAAAACATGCAGTGTGAAGTCTAATTGAAAGTTGCTGTCGCGGATGAAAGCCACACCGACTGAGGCCTAATTGTCGATTGTTTACTCGTGTGAACTGGATTGGACAAACATAAAAAACAATCTTGGGGTAGTAATTGATATTTTTCCATGATTAGAAAATGAACAGGATAGCTGATGCTGAGAATAAAAGTTGTGCTTGCTTTTGCCAAATACAAAATTGTACCCCTGAAGATTTTCATTTAAAATACCCTTCACAGAATTGAAATGACAGGTATCCTGTGCAACTTTCTTTGAGAGAAGGCATTTGGACAAGTCATCAAACAGACTCTGGCTTAGAAAAATAAAGAGCCCCAGGAGTGGTGCTGTGTGAAAGCTATTCTTAAGGGGAAAATGAGATACATCACAGAATAGAGATGAAACCAACTCCTACACACCCTGTCCCTGACCTACATAGAGCTCTGAAAACTCACTCTGTGTACCAAATGTGGTAATGAGTGGAGGGATGTTTAATGTGTACAAAGTGAGCCATGTGGGCAATTTAATACCTAATCTGTGGCACGCCAGGACACATATTTGCAGTGTACCTACTGACTGTCAACTTCAAATGTTAGATGTCTACACTGTGAATGTGGCAGTATTTGCATATTTAGAGATGTTTTGCTGTCCTTCACTTTCAGCCCTTGATTGGAGTTGGATCTTGCGAGTACTTGGCATCTGATTTATGTTGCCTGATTCTATCTCAGCTCCCTATTGTGCTGTACTTTATTTCACAAAGTAGTAAAGATATGCAATCTTCTTTAAAAATAAAATGTAATCACAGAGCAATGGGAAAAAACTTCCTAACTGTATTCAAAGCTTTGTGCAAATCTGCCGGACTGCAAATTTTGTTCCAGCCGCTATGTTTGACCAACAAACCTCACAGCCATTGGTCAACGACAGTCGGGTATATCAATAGACAATGGCAGGGAACAGCAGCTGGTGGTGACTGAATAAACAGCATTGGAAAACCTAACAGAAAGTCACTGAGAGCGTCGCCACTTCAGGGTTTTCCTTTACAGAAAGTGGCACACAAACACTCGGCAGACAATGAGAGACTAGCGGACCATTGACAACAACAAACAGTGCCAGGCAGAGACGATTCTGCCTCCGGCGCTCCTTCCTTCTTCAGCTTCCCCGCGGACTTCCTATCAGGAGATACCAATGTGACTTGGCCAATTTAGTAACTGCAAACAGCTCCTTGAGAACAGACGGAGTATGTCTTGCTTTGGCTGTCAGAAGGCATAACAATCTGAGTGGGAGGCTGTTCACAGACATTTGAGGATTTCATGGATTCGTTTAAACGCAGCGTTGCCCTAGCAAAAATTTTCAAACACAGAAGAAGAAGAAGAAAAAAAAAGGCCTATTGCATTATATATTATGAATGCGATGAATATTTTAAATTTCACTTTAAATGAAATTCAGTAGATTGAGTGCCAAAGGCCATGTGGAATACGATATCACACTGTAAACACAACACGATAAGAGGGTTATCTATGCGCATTTGAGATAGTTTATTTTTACTTTCCCCCAGGTCTGCCATCACATTGGCACTGCTAGGACATGCGTGGATACATTATTCATTCAAGAAGCAGTTTGACCTTCATGTACCCTCTGCTGCTTCAGTAAAGTCAGCCCACGACAGCAGAGATACGCTGTTGATGTCACATTAATCAAGGACACAGTGGGAGTGACCTCTAGCTCCCATCTGCCAGTTGTGTCCACAGCACAATAGTGCACTGGACACATGTGTGTGTACTGTACTGTACAAACACTGAACAGAGATATGAATGCCCTGACCAGACAATGGTTTTGTTTCAAGAAAAATACTTTTGAATATGATAAAAATTAATAAATAAATAAATATATGTCCAGGTTTGAAGATACAATTTCGGCACACAATGTTTCAGCCTATGACAAGTTAAAAACATCTCCAAATACTCTGACTACATAATGACAAGGGTTGTCAATCAGTGCCAACTATTTATATTAAAAACTATTTATTTTGAAATTACACTTTTATACGTGTCTGGAGTTTCTGGATTTTTAAACTCCCTTTATTCCCTTCTCGCACCTCAATGCAATGTTGTTTCAAAACTTTTATTACTGCAGCATTTTACATTTTAATAGGCTACCTCCATACATTTTACCACCACGCCTTCATACCTCAGCCAGCTTAATAATACATCACTAGGTGGAGACTGTGACAGAAACATATGTAGGGAAGGATAAGTTCAATAAGTGCTGCAGTCCCTCCTGACAGCCAGTAGAAATGAATGAAAGTAATTAGTTACTCAAAGGACTACAGGGCCTTTTTGATCAATGTCTTGTTAGTCACCTTACGATTTAAATGTTGAAAGAGAACATCCACCAAAGTCTGTGCTATTCTTTAAATGGATACTCTAACAATCTAGAATTGTGCTGCCAAAAAGTTGGCAGTGTCACAAGAGAAAGAGACTAAAACAAATAGTCAAAGTCACAGTGACAGAGGTCAAGATGTCCTGGGGTTTAGTTCCTGTTGTTGGTAAAGATCCAAGAACAATGGATCTTACACTTGCTGTAATGCAGAGGTTTTCAAACTGTGAGGCGAACCTCCCCAGGGACGACATGGGAGAGCTGAAGCAGGAGGTGAAGACACTGTGTGAAGTGACAGGGACAGGTGCATGCGATTGTTGTCGATCACAGGAAGTTAGTTATTGTAGTAGGGCCTGATGATTTGATTTGCTTAACCAGCAAGTAACCAGCATACAATGTATAAAACAGCCTCTTTTTTCACTTTTTTGTGGTCACAAACTACAGATAGAGCATTTATAAAGTATATGATTTAGCTGTGTTCATTGTTATTTCTATTAATAAGAAAATTCTTCACATTATTCTATTAATGGGCGGTTGTGGCTCCGGTGGTAGAGTGGGTCGCCTATGAATCGCAAGGTTGTGGGTTCGATCTCCAATCCACATGTCGAAGTGTCCATGGGCAAGACACTGAACCCTAAGTTACTCCCAACAGTGGCTAGCACCTTGCATGACAGCTCGGTAGCCATTGGTGTGTACATGTGTGTGTGAATGGGTGAATGAGTTGCCTTGTGAAGTGCTTTGGGACCTAGCTTAGGTCAAGAAAGCGCTATATAAATATACTCCATTTACTATTTAATAAGAAAATGAATAATAAGAATAACAGATGAAAGGTAACTGCTCCTATACAAAATGATGTACTATTTTCTATAGTTTTTTGACACAAATACAATATGAATAAATAGGAAAACAGCCTAGGAACACATGCATATGTGAGTATTAAAAGAAAAATAGAGCACACCAGGCCCCCTACAATGTTATCCTCATGCAGCCCAATTTTCAGCGTAATCTGTGATAGTGAACATTAAGAAAAATAAAAATCCATCCATCTTCTATATCCGCTTATCCAGTATGGGGTCGTGGGGGGGGGTAGAATCTACCACAGCTGGCACTGGGCGAGAGGCGGGGTACGCCCTGACCAGCTCGCTTGTGTATCACAGGGATAATATCAGAGACTGGATAAAAAATGGAAGTAGCCACTGGGTCTCAAAAATGATGCCAATGCAAAGTGCAAACAGTGCAATACCACCAATGGCCAATAGATGCTGGCTCCAAAAAACTCAGGCTCAAGGTCAGTTCTTCTCAGTGATCTGGTGGTCCATCAGAAATCTCATAATTTCATCATTCAGTAGATATTAGGCTTCAAAAAGAAGAATATTTAGCGGCATGATTAGTTTGATTGACAGGTCTAATGATTCACAGATGGTGAGGTTCATTCACCAGTGAACTCAAGTCTCATACTCATTGGCCAGTGTCCTCAGACCTGCCTCTGCATCCCTCCCTTTATACCCAAATATGGTCACATCTGGATCCAAAAAACCAACATGGTGACATCACATTGGCTTTGTCCATTTTCTATGTACAGTCTATATAGACCCATTTACTGTTAGTAAACAAAGAAGCATATGCACCCATTGTGGCAACGGAAGTATGGCGGCTAGCAAAGGCTTGTCAAGCTACTCTGGTGCATTATCAACAAAGTTGAGGGCTATATACACACTGCAAACTGCACCTGTATGGCAGGGTAAGTATTATTGTGTGCTCATTTCACTTTCTTTGCCTTAACAGAAATGAACATGAACTGCTCAGATAACTTAACTGTGATGTATTAGGCTTTTGCACTTGCCGGTACCGTAGTTAATGACGGGTATAAACGGAAGGTTGTCATGGTAACAGTTGTTGTGGCGTTGACGAAATAAAAACGTTATTTACGATGAAGCTCGGTTGTCAAGCCTCGTTAATATAACATAACAATCTAAACTGCCAGTGTCCAAAATAAAAATGATAACAGGCTGATGGCATGCACCAAAACCGCGGCTAACTCTGCTAATGCTAACAGCTAGCTTCCACCTGTAAATGGGTCTATAGACCCATTTAGTCTATAGATCCATTTACAGTACGTCATCATCAAATACAGTACATCTACGTCATCAAGAAGCTGTGTGCGCATTTTGGCAACAGAAGTGCTATGTCCCATTGTTTACCTGGTATTGTCTGCACCTCTCTGGGAAGAACCACGTGGAAATTTAGCCCATCAAAATGTCTGGTTGTTGT
>OOFC01042250.1:0-18275 GCA_900323345.1 Pseudochromis fuscus | reverse complement strand
TCTCACGCACATCCCGACCAATCACGGTGCTCCACCTCACCCCGACCTACCCTACGACACGCACAGCCAGAGCGTCCGGCCCGTAAGCTTAGACTTGGAGCTCAGTACACAGACCGAGGCCTCGCACTCAGAGAGCGGGGACGAAGACACCGCCTGCCCCGCGGCCCTGCTGTCCCTGATCCAGAACGACAGAGACGATCAGACCAACCAAACACCCGGAGGGAGCGTGGAGTCGACTCATGGCGGCGGCGACTGATGCCCTGTGAGGAGACCCCGGGATGGCGTACAGCAGACTTCAGTTCCCCTTTAAAGGAGCCGTCACTGGAAGACATCACACATGTTTAACAGGCACAAAGAAAGCACACGACCCCTGCAAACATCTGAGCAGCTTCGTTCCACATCTGTGTCCCGACTGGAAAACATGTCGGACCTCCTGCAACTCTCGGTCCTGTCTCGCCGCTCTGCAGAGGGTCAGCAGGTGTTTGCAAAGATCTCTGAGATTTCTGCTGCTACTCCAACACAAAGGAAGTCTTCAAAGGTCCGCAGTGCAGAGAGGAGAGGTCGTCCTCCATCTCCACCACAGTGGACATCACAGAAACATCCCGGGGACTGTTGTTTCAGTGTGAAGTAAGTTCCACAGCACAGCTCCACAACAGAGGTGTTCTCATTAGACCTGAAGTGGAGGCAGAAATCTGAAAGATCTCAAAGTCCAGACGATGCAGTCAAACCTGGGTGATCAAAAGGTTTTAAAGGAATTTGCGTAAAAGGACTCTTTGAAGTTTGTTAAACAGAGTGTGACCTCCTCCTCCTCCTCCTCCTCCTGAGTTTGAAGCACTTTCTTCTTCCAGCCTTCACAAAAAGAAAAAGGGATGCAATCTGACTTTACTTTGATCTCCTCCTGTATGAATGTTCCTGCTTTGGTTTGTTTGAAGCCACTAGATGGACAATACTCTGAAGAGGTTTGTTTTACTTGAATATTCAACATTAATATGGTTTCAGTGTTATAATTAATTTTTTGGTTGGTTTCTCTGATTCTCTGTTTAACCCCTCCCCTTATTGTTTTATTAGGACCATTGTATTTTATTTATTAACCTGTGATGTGTTCAGAGAGGTTCATCTTCTCCTGGATGTTGGAGGATCCCTCTGCAGCCTCTCAAGGCTTCAATCACTTCATTAGATTGTTATCAGTTTACATCACTGCCAGATGTTTCATACCCAGAGACCTCTGATGGATTTCCTTCATAGGCACAGGTGCCCTCTAAAATAAAACATCCACTGTGATGCATTCAGGAACCGTCTGACAACAAAGAACTGATGATGTTTAAAAGTCTTGAAGATAGCAAACAAAATGTGTGAGCCGACTACAGTTAGGTTCCTTGAATGCACCACTGGGTACAGGTGTAAATATGATGAGTTTACGTCTGGGCTGTAGCTCGCTGTCATGTTAGTGTAGAGAGAAAACAAGGAGCAACAGGCAGATGAACTGATTGTTAATTAAAAGTCTTTGACAGTGGAATACAAGTGAATCAATATGATCGTTTTTGTGTAAATGTGCCATATCCTGATAGGAAATAGCTTCAAACTGGTAAAAACGAGTCATATTCAGTGTTTGGGCACATTTCAAAATAAGTCGATTTTTAGCCTGTCATATAAATCATGCAAAAATATCCAGATTGGCCCTTTAACATTAGAAGGACTCCCCCCGTGACCCCGGTCATAATGTTTCCCTGAGCGTGACCGCGACGCCTCCGTTTCTCCACTGTTTGCTTCACCGTCACAGAAACAGCCTCTTCCTGTCTCGGTGTCTAATGTGATGGACGTCAAACCCAACAAGTCTTAATTCTTTTTCTGCCACTTCTGTTCAGGGTTGAATGTTCAGAGATGATGTGAATGTGCCTTATTTAATTCACTCCTAGATAACCAACAATAAACCCATGATTCAGACTCGCTTTGTTTTTAGTACTGGTGTTTCTGGTGTTGGTTGTCGTCTCACCACCAGCTCTGCCCCGTGTGTTGTAGTTTTTGATGGCGTGACATGAAGTTGCATTGGTCATTGTTTCATTCTCTTTTTTTCTAGAGCATTTCCAGGGTTGGTACTATTGGGTAATTTGGAAACAGTAAGAAAAAATACTTTGCTCGCTGTTTATTCTGTAGCTTTGGAAGAGACTGAGGTTTCATTGAGTCTTCAGGGAACCGTCCCTAAAGTTGTAACGTCGTCGTATGGTTTCACAGGATGACCCTCAGGGAACACCCCCCGTCTAAGGTACTACACTTTTAGAAAAGGGTTTCAGAAAAGATCCTGTAAATGTTTTACGAAAACCTTTAGGATCTTTGGAGAACATTTCCTTCTACAGATCCTCTAAAGCTTTCAGGGATATGACCTTCAGAGAACAGTTCTTAAAAGTTCCCTGAACGTTGTCTTGCAGTTTTACACAACAACCTCCAAACAACACATAGAGAACATCCCCTTCTCTAAAGGTTCTAAATTAGAGAAGGGTTCCTTGAATGTTCCCTGAGGGTCTTCTAGAGGGTTTATGAAATAACGTTCAAGGAACATTCCCTGAAAGTTCCTTCAAGAGCTTCTAAAACTTTCACAGGAACTAGTAACCCTTCCTAGAATCCCCATGGTTTTACAAACCAACCTTCAGGGAAGACATCAAGAACCTACACTGAGCGTTCCCTGAAGTTTCTCTAAAGTTCTAAAATAAAAATTACCTCTTTAAGTTGGTTCCTTAAATGGTCCCTGAAGGTTCTGTAGAGGTTTGAAATATGTAATCTTAATGTAACAATCCCTAAAGATTCCCTGAACATCTTCACAAAAAACCTTCAGGGAACACTCTCTGAAAGTTCCTTCAAGATAGTCTAAAAATTTCACAAAAACTTTTAGAACCTTGTAGAGAACATTCCTGAAGGTTTTACAAAACAACAGAGAGGGAACCCAAAGAGAACATCCCCTTCTCTAAAGGTTCTGTTGACATTCTGTTCTCTCAACGTTTAACAAGATAACTTTCTGGGAACATGCCCTGAGTTCTAATAAATGTAGGTCGTTCTTTAAATGTTCCCTGAAGGTTCTCTAAAGGTTGAACAAATAAATAACAATAACAACAACAAATAAATAATTTTTGAAGTTTAGAAAAAAATAACCATCAACAGATTAACCTTCTGAGAGCATGTTTTCAGAGTCTTCTTTCAGGGATGTAAAACGAACTTGTAAGGAACCTCTTAGGAATGTTCTTGAAAGATCTGAAAACAAATTACGAGGGTGTTTTTTAATGTTTGCATGAAGTCACATATATTGGGGTTTAAAGAGCAGCTGCATGTGCCTCTCCTCACCTCACAGCTGGTCACATGACTGTGTCGCCAAGGATACAGAAACCATCTGAGGGTAAAACTGAATCAGGAGAAATGTTTGAATGTTGGTGTTAAAACATCTGGATCTACAGATGTTTACATATTTTAACTGAAAACAAAAGACTAAGCTGAGGTCTTCTTTAGACCCTGTTCACACTTGGCTGCTTACATCCATCCACAGTGTGAACGACCACCAGAACGCATGTGACCATATGAACCAGCACTAACACCTCCTAATAAGGACATGACAGTACACCTCTGTTCTTGTTTTCAGGGGGTGGTTTGAGTGACAGCTCTGGTTTCCAGTAAGAGCAGCTCTGAACTCCACTCTCATCCACATTGGACACTGTCCTCGGGTTCAAGGCTCAGACCCGCCTCCTCACCCCTCCCTTCATATCCAAATATGGTCACTTCTGGCTCCAAACAACCAATATGGCCACGTTCAAATACCAAACTCCTGGACCAGGATGAGTCCACAAACCAACAGATGACGTCACGCGTTGTGGGTGGGACCCTCGGAGGAAACACTTCCGACCAAAACAAGGAAGAAGGGGGTCAGGGAGTTTCTATGGAAACGTTTTGACTAGAATCTGATTTTTTTCGTTTCCTGGTTTCTGGGTGGGTGTTAGTGGGTGAGTCGTGTCTCAGTGAGCGTGGACAGCCGTGCTGCGTGAGAGTGGACAGCCGGGCTCGGAGCGTGGACCGAGTGGGAGTTTGACGGCGGTTAGAAGCTAACCTCTGCTCGGTGCAGTCAGGCTGTGTAAACTCCTCCCGAGTCCTCTCCCCACGGACACAGCTGTCCTGGGTGGGTTCAGCTGCACGTGAGGACAACGTCACAGCTACAGGTGAACCAGCTGCTAGCTTAGCTTAGCTTAGCTTAGCCTCGCTCAGCTAGCACTCATGTAGCTACGAAGCAAAGTTGTTAGCTCGTGGTTCTGTGTTGAATGTGGAGTCTAAGCTAGGTGAGCTAACGGTGCTTCTTATTCTTCATTACCGTCGAGTCTGTGAATCCTGCAGTTATAAGAACAACAACTAAAAATAGTTTTCTCCTTTTAAGCAACAACAACATGCTAATGCTAGCAGCAGACCTGTGTACTAACAGCTGAGAACACTAAAGGGTCATTTCACTGCTTTTCCTATGCTGACCACACGTGAGGAAAATCCAGTGAACCCAGACCAGTCCAGTCTGAACCAGACCAACAGACAGTGTGTGAGGATCAGACTGTGTACTGTACTGTGTTGTATATACAGTCTGTGGTGAGGATACAGCCTTCATCCATCGCACATAAAAGATGATTTCACACTGAATGTAAATATGTGGTGAGATGAGATTGAACTTTAATAATCCCAAAGGATATTCTGGTGGCAGTTTGCTCCATTGTACTATACAAGCATCAACTTGTAGCATGCAAACACTGAAAACTCCAAACTATAGAACTATTCAGTAACAAAATATATATACAGAAAGTGTTCATCAAATCCAGTGCCTGTAAAAACAAACCTGTCATTACAGTGTTCCTGGGTTAGGTAACAAAGGAGGGAGTACTGCACCTTACAAAGAAACTGTTAAAGGAATACTGCACATGAAAGAAGTAAATCTAACCAGAAAGGGAGTATTGTACATGAGAGTGAAAAACTAACCACGGACTATTGTAGATGGAAATTGAGATGGTAACTATTGTGCATGAGTAAGTTTTAAACAGTGGCTACAGCACATAAACACTAAACATGAATAGTACATGTACACCCGAGGTAGGTAAAATTGTGATGTCACACAACAAACCATTTTAATGTTCATTACATCTAAATGTCCCCTCACCACGACAGCCACACCACACCACATCTGTAACATCTGTTCTCTGCCTTCTTACAAACAGTGTATTCAAACACTATGACATGAATAAGACCACAGCTCTGTTGTATCTGTTCTGTCCACAGCAATGTGACCCAGAGAGCAGACAAGCTGTGAGTCCATGGAGCCGGTGGGAGAGAGGAGATAATGCTGTGAAGTAGAGGCTCTCTACTTCTAACTCTGCTTCATACATTCAGGTAAATACGTTATTCTCATGAACTTCCTCTTCATTCAGGCTGCTCTCCATGAATCTGAGATGATTCAGGTTCACTCAGTGGATCTGAGAAGGGACCAGAGTAATAAAAATACACTAGGGTCACTCAAGTACTGCACTTTAGCTTTTTCTGCTTCTGTCTACTTCTAAATAAACTACATTTACAAACTATTTACTCCACTTAAGTATTTTTTGACGTTGCTCCCAGATCAATATTTTAATACGCAGGCAGAATATGCTGCTTGTTTTTCTGTAAACTAAATACCTGTCGGCTTTAGACCCTACAGTGGGAAACTTTAACAAACATTTGTGCCCATTCTGTGGAGAAGCCTTTTAATCAGTCAAGAATGATTAGTTAATCAGGAAAATAATCAATAATTGTCGCCTTAATCCACAAGTGTCTCATGATCCCCTTCAGTTTGAGTTGTACTGTCCAGACTCTAAACATGCACATACAATGAGTAATAAATGAATGTAGGGATGTAACTAATGACTATTCTGATACTCGATTAGTCATTAACTATTGAAACGATTAGTCGACTACTCAGATTATGAATCACGTGATTATTAAATGTCTGTTATTCAGCTCTCAGGTTTTAAATTCAGCCTGAGGTTTGTTTTAATGATGTGCTAATTATTAATAAGGACAAGAAAGATGGATATTTCATTCAGGAATACATCTTTTACTGCTACCGATACAAGAAGGAAATAAAAACGTCCCATTTTGAAGGACTTTCCAATGACAGGCTCGTATTGATTCAACAATCAATAAATAAAAGGGTGTCAGTGATTTCTGGGGCAGATCATCTTTTTCTTTACTGTGTTCAGGGTGAGATGGTCCCAGAGGATTTGAGGTGTTTTCTGATGCGAAGGTGCTGCATCATCTGCCGCCATATTGTTTATTTGCTGCTGAACGCAACTGCCCTTTGCAGCTTCCTGCAGAGATAGGAAGGAGGGGAGATACCTCACTCTGATTTTAAAAAAATGTCTGGTGACAATAGTCGACAGTTGAATTTGTCAGCGACTGTTTCTTTTGTCAATTACATCACTGAAGCCAGCACAAAGGTCAATGAAAGGTCAGATAAGTAAGTGACCTCACAGACGACGAGCATCCTCCTTAAAGCTCACTGGTTAATGACAGCTTAATAAGATGTCTGTCCAACCTGCTCATCTTCATGTGTCCCTCAGGCAGGACAGAATGTCCTCAGGCCACCGTCTGAGGGATGTGGAGCAGCAGCGCCCCCTGCTGGACGGGAAGACGGGGGATGAAGAGGAGGAGGATGTGGAGAAGAGTTCCCGCGGTGAAGCCAAGCAGCTCTGGTTCATTCAGGACTGCTGTGGCATGGTGTGCGCCTTCATCACCTGGTTCCTGGTCTTCTTCGCCGACTTCGTGGTCACCTTCGTCATGTTGCTGCCTTCCAGGAGCTTCTGGTACGCCGTGGTCAACGGGGTGGCCTTCAACAGCCTGGCTGTGCTGGCACTGGCCTCCCATCTCCGCACCATGCTGACTGACCCGGTGAGGGGGCAGGGGGGCGACCCGTGTGGTTGGTGGACTCACAGAGTTCTGTTAGGGGCCCGGTGCAGAGGTACCTCAGCTGTACAAATGAAGATGGAGGAATCAATGCAAGTGTTTGGTCACATTTGGGTTTGATGATTCATTGGCTGCACAAGATGAAGGTCAGATGTGCTGATGAAAGCTTGTTTGACTCCATCAGAGTTTTTAGATCAGTGTCTCTGGTCTGACTGGGTACTGTCACACTGTGTTCACACCAAACACAACCACCCGTGAATATTTCCCAGTAGGAGAAACACCACTTCCTCCATCAACACTGAACGAGGTCTTAAATACTGCTGCATGTTACCTGTTGGTAAAGTCCCAGAAACAGTGAAAGCTCCTCTTCTTGGTTTCGTCCCGGTACAGAGTCAGAGTCGTGTCATAAAGTGTCATACCACACAACATGATTTTGTTGCTCAACTTGAAACTTTTTCAACTGGCACGATGTGACTTCAGGTGTAATTCACTTTGTGTTTGGTGTGAACACAGCTTCAGAAACTGTCTCTAGATACTTCTAACAGATGGTCACTTATTTTAAAAATTCCTGGTGTAAAACATTTCAAATAACAGGAAGTGGATGGTCACAAGAAGGAAGGACTTCCTGTGATGTTCAGTGGAGCATTTATTCTTTCTGAGCTGTACCTTCCTGTTATCATTGAATCTAAACTGGATCAGCGTGACTTGTAAAACTGATGTGATGAAGAGTCTCACTCTGTTGGAGTTGTCGGGATAAAGAAACACTCACAGTTGTACAGCAGTGTGACAGAGTGATGCCTCCTTTCACTCACAAACTGTCTTTGGCAGAGTTCAGACTCCAGAAACAAACCAGTTTATTCTCCTGTATTTTCCAAGCTGCTGATGAATTATTCAGGATTCATTGTTGGGTGGATGTTGGTCTTTCACAGATACTTTATTACTGATGAATATGGGAGAATATGGGAGAATATATATGATAATATAATCTTGAGGGAATCCTTCTCCAAAGATGATGATGTAAAATATTGTTATAATCCTCCTACTAAAGTTATTGGTCTAAGAAAGCAGCGTTCCTGGGACCTTTACACAATCTGAGAATTTATCCAGTATGTCACCGTGTGTGTTTTAAAGTTGCGTCCACATGTCTCCCACTCTGTCTCCGTGCCCTGAGTTTGTCCCTCCTGTCCTCAGGGAGCTGTTCCTAAAGGAAACGCCACTAAAAAGCACCTGGAGAGTCTGCAGCTGAAGCCGGGCGAGGTCGTCTACAAATGTCCAAAATGTTGCAGCATCAAACCCAAGAGGGCTCATCACTGCAGGTGAGCGAGTTCACCTCCAGGATCTGCACCCAGACTGTTCAGTCCTTCACCTTCCTCCCTCCTCTCTGCTTCCACAGCATCTGTAAGCGCTGCATCCGGAAGATGGACCACCACTGTCCCTGGGTCAACAACTGTGTCGGGGAGAAAAACCAGCGCTTCTTTGTCCTCTTCACTGTGAGTCCATTCACTGTGTTCATTCACCTCCACTACATTTTCTCCACAAGTCATTCTGATGTCATCAGATAAAGTCAACTCTTCTTCTCAGAGATCTGGAGGGAGGAGTTAGGGGCGGGGCTAGTCTGATTGACAGCGTATTGAGTCGAGGGTGTCAGACCACATCTGAACTCCACCCTCATCCTCATTGGACAGTGTCCTCAGGTTCAAGGGTCAGACCCGCCTCCTCACCCCTCCCTTTATATCCAAATATGGTCACTTCCTGCTCCAAACAACCAACACGGCCACATTCAGATACCAAACTCCTGGATGAGGAGGAGAGTCCACAAACCAACAGATGACATCATGTTACCTTCATCTATTCTCTGACCAGTCTGTGTTATGACCTGATAATTAGTGTTAATGTTTAGAGGTGATCACTGTGTGGGATGAGCTGCAGCATTAAATTATTTGCATCTTGTTTCATTAATGTTTACTCCTGACTGCTGGAAATCAGCCGCTCTTCATCAGCTGACTGAGGAACAACAATGGTGATGACCTGTGTGTGACTAGTGTAGACTGTGGTCACTGATGTGGTCACTGCTGTGGTCACTGCTGTGGTCACTGCTGTGGTCACTGCTGTGGTCACTGATGTGGTCACTGATGTGGTCACTGCTGTCGTAGCAGGTAGAAAACCACTTAGAGCTTAGCTGAGCTGCTGAGTTTAACTTTTAATGCATGAAATCATCCAGTCTGTGAATCAGCAGTGAAGAATATAAATGTAATTAGATTACATAGCAGCTATGAAAGAATCCCAGTCGATGTGTCTGTGCCTCTGAGCTCCATCGTTTCCAAAATCTACTTTACACTCAGTCCTACATTCACATCCTGCTGCTCCACATAGTTACACTGGAAATGTGGATTATTTCACTGCTTAAATCGTCCCAACAAATCCACCATTGTCTTCAGTTTGCTAAAAACTTCCTGAGTTTTTTCCCAGAATTAAATGTCTGTATTTTAAGGAGCCTCTGAATCCTGCAAATATTTTGTTACTTTTTTAGTTTCACATATTAATTATCTTATGCACTCAGAAAATTAACATATGAATTATCTTGTATAAGTTGTGTTTGGATTTGAAGTCCATAAAGTTATTGCTCCATTGCTAAAATCCAATCATCTACTACATGATCCATAAGTTGTGAGCATGTTAATTATCTTATGTACACAAGATTAAAACAACAAAACATTTTGCAGGACTTTATGGGCTTCGTAGTGTTTCCCTAATTAGTGAGTGAATGATAATTAGTGACTATATATGTGTGTTTATAGCTCATGTTCAGTTAGAGCTTCAGAGTGAAGACATCGTCCCCTGTCCTCTGTCCACAGATGTACATCGCTATCATCTCTGGCCACGCTCTGGCTCTGTGTGGATACCAGTTCATCACCTGTGTCCGAGTCCAGTGGAGAGGTGAGTGTGTCCTCAGCTGTTGTGTGTGGTCAGCAGTGTTCAGCTCAGTCTGACGTGGAGCTTCCTGTGTCCAGAGTGCAGTGACTTCTCTCCTCCGGTGACCATGATGCTGATGATCTTCCTCTGTATGGAAAGCCTCCTCTTCCTCACGTTCACAGCTGTGATGTTCAGCACCCAGCTGCACTCCATCTGCAATGATGAGACGGTGAGGACACGCTCTGTACACACCTGCTGCGTTCCTCCAGTTCACAGGGAGGAACTCAGACACTTCATGGGAGAACATTCTGCAGTCAACATGTAGCGTGTTTAAGAAGTCACAGCCCGCTGACCGTTTATCAGAGGTCTGCAACAAACACAGGTCTATGAGGTTGTGTGTGTGTGTTTATCAGGGGTCTCCAACACGTAGACCCCAAGGAGCCTGTTGGTCGCCCGTTACCCTTTTGCCAGTTTGAGTCGCGGCCCACTTCATCCATACATGTAGACTGAACACACGTCCATCACACAGTTCACCTGCTTGTGTTTATTTATAGATGCAAATTTATCTGAGTGGAAGTGGTTTCTGCAAAATTTACCAAAGATTTTCTTTCTGGTGACCTTTGGGCTGATCACATATCATATTTATTCCAAGCCTTAAACTATCAGAGCTAGCAGTTAGCTAGCTAGCTAGCTAGTGTCAAGAAGGTTGGAGACCCCTGGTGTATATTGAGGTTGTGTGTGTGTGTTTTTAACGAGGTTGTGCGTCTGTCTGACTTTCAGGAGATCGAGCGTCTAAAAAACGAGAAGCCGACGTGGGAGCGGCAGACTCGCTGGGCGGGGCTGAGGTCGGTGTTCGGAGGTCAGCCGTCGCTGCTGTGGATCAGCCCCTTCGCTGGACTCAAACTACCAACTCTTCTCCCCCGACGCAGCTGGAAGGGCGGGGCAGAGTTCTCCGTGTGATCCGCCGGCGTCCAATCAGCTGCTGTGCTGAGATCTGTGACGGTCTCGTCAGCGATTTGTTTTTCCTCTGGTGACCTCGGAGCTTCAAGTGGACGATCCGCAAACATCTGAGGCAGAGCGTCAGGAGGATCTGAATCTGTTTCTACATTTGTTCATGGAGCTGCTGGATCTTCAGGACTTTTCTCAGACTGATAATCACACACAGTTGTGAGGATCTGTTCGTCACCACAGCTGAAAGTCACGAGGAAATGAAGTGTGATAAAAACAAATATTACTACAGTAATTATTTTCTGTTCATTTTGGATGATATAAAATATGTCTGTTCAAGAAAGACTCCTGGAAATATTTCACCTTCTTTCATCGTTGCTTCCAAACCAGCAGCAGTGAATTAAACTGAAACCTTTTCTCACACTCCACACATTTTTAAAATCAGCCTCTTTGAACATCTGATCAGTGCTCCTCACACAGGAGCTGTCAGTCACTTCCTCTCTATCACAGGTTTGTTTGTCTCATCCCCAAACCTCAGCATGTTGTCACAGAGCTGAGCTCCACTCACAAACATCTCAACCCAAAACCACCATTTATGAATGTTTGCTGCCAGGATTGTACAAATTCAAACTTCATTATTTTGCCGTTTGTCTTTTCAAATCTAAAAACAAAATGTTGCAACTTTTAAGAAATAAAAGCAGAAAGTCTGCAGTTGTCAGACAGGAAGTACAAAATCCCAGCTTCACTGGACAATACATCCATTTCTAGAGCAGGTGAAGATATCAGTGAGGCTGAAGATGTGTCTCAGGTGATCCGATCAGAAGTGGACGCACTGAGATCTGATCACTCAAACCACATGTGGACAACCATCAAACTGTAATGGAGGGCTGTAATGTTTGGTTCAGAGTTTAATGCTGATCTCTCCAGGGTGTAACGCCGCCTCCCACCCATTGCCAGCTGGGATAGGCTCCAGCCCCAACTGGATAAATGAGGATGGATGGATTCATGCTCCTCTTTGGGTAACTTGGTAGCGCCATCATCAGATCAGTGTCGCAGATCAACTTTTTTGTCCAAACACCTCTAAAGTTACAGACTTTCATTTACATAGACGGATATTAGCGTGTTAGCACGCTATTTTTTTTATGCATGATTTATCATTTTTCAAGTATAAAAAACATTAAAAGACAAAGTATCAGATAATTGTGAAATGCATATCGACACGTATTATCATACATGCCTGATACCTAAACCAGGACAACAACAACAACAAAAGATAAAAACACAAATGCAAAACAACAAAAACAAAGGTATAAGTATGTTATATAACTAGAAAAGCACTCTGAGAGCGCAGACCTCCACCAAGCACTGTTAAGGCCAGTTCATTCTTTCTGCGTCCGCATGTGCGCGTTGGTGCACGAGGGTCTGCGTCACGTAAATCTTGTCATCAAACACGTCAGCAAGCGCTCAAGCGGACAGGCGTGGAGGCGTCCGCATGCAGCTCAAAAAATGTGACCACGTCGTCTGGGCGCGGAGGGCGCGAGCAACTGTGCATGTGTGAAAATCAACACAAGCAACTGCACTGCGCTTGCGCCAGCATATTAACATGGACGCCTTCAAGGAGAGACTTTGCGAGGAGAATCCTTCAAAAAATTCCTGGATCCAGACGGTGATCCGGATCACTTCCAAAATCTAATCATGGTAATCACATAACAGTATTTGCCCCATAATGCAACTTTTTTTTAAATTTAAATGGATTTTACTTCATGACTGAATCAAATCATAGACACAGACATGAATATTGTAAACTCAGCTCTTTTAATGTCTGGAAAAATGCATTTAACTGCATTTCAATTCAAAACAGTAGAAAAAAAAATAGAAAATATCCCTGAACAGACACAAAGTTAAAGTGCCATTTCAAGTACTTTAAATACTTTATTCAGAACATATTGACTTTAAACAGTAAAAAAAAAAAGATTCATCATGAAGTGCAATTTCTACTTTCTTCTTCTGGTAAAACAACCAGAAATATAAATGGTCATGTGACAGGCTGTTTGAAATGCAAACTGCAATTAAATGCATTAATTTTTTAAAAATAATTAATTGTAATTAAAGCTTCCCACTCCTAGTTTCCAAAGAATATTTTACTGATACAGTTGCTCTTCATATTTTAGCGACTTGCCTTCGATAACATTTCCATCTGTTTAACTTCTACATCCACTTTAACCTTGAACGAGGCAGAAGGAGCGTGAACCAATCACAGCTGCTGCTGGACAAGCTGCAGGGTCCACACTGGAAAAGCTGTCAGTCACATTTCCTCATTTATGTTAATAGAAAATGTAATTTAGTCATTATTAAATTACTTGTGTGTGGTAGATTAGTTGTATAAAAAGTAATTTCTCGAGGCAGGGTTGCTGTCAGAGTGACTGCACTTCTGTTCACAGCTCAACAGGAGCTGCAGGTTTCTCTCCACTGTGTTTCTGTTCCTCTTGTACCTGTAATGATTGATTTCACTCTCTTTTTAGGTTGTTTGTTATTTCTCCATCTCTGCTGCTGGTTATTATTTGTCATATACAGCAGTGGTCTCCAACCTATTTTGCACCACGGACCAGTTTAATGTCGGCATTATTTTCACGGACCGGACAAGGTGTGGCAGATAAATACAGTGAAAATAATACAACACGAGCAGTAAACAAACGAATGTTAAGTTGTCTTTTACCTCTTTGCAAAGTAGCTCTCAAAAAGACGTTTGTTTTTTACTCAATGTCGCTAGTTTGCGGACTTATTTTTGGCTAACGTATCTGAAACATACTTGCGTGATACGTCCTATCACGTAAGCGTATTGACGTGTCAAGCAGTGTTGCCAACTCCTTAGTAAGGACAGTAGCTATTGGCTGTCCTAGAAGTCGCTAAATGACGTCATCACCTAATTTACACAATTGGGCATTGGCGTGTAATTGTAAGGCGCTGTAGGAGAGAGGAATAACGTCGCGGAAGAGACAAAAAGTGAGTAAACAAAATGTCCTAAATATGTTTAGAACGACAAATGAACTTTCTTCTGTTGGTTCTTGTTTAGTTTTTTTATTTTGACATTGAAATAGGTCATCACTTCTCAAAATAACTTCAAGACTATTGCTTTATCCAGACCATGTGTCAAACTCAAGGGAGTGTGTATTTCCACGTTCATGTGCTCTTTTTTTTCTTATTTTGTCCACAAAAGGGTCAGAAAATGTCCTGTGATGCTTGTCCCCATTTTTTTCAGAAGAAACTTTAAATATCTGGCAGTTATTTACAATTTACTGCCTGTTAACAGAGTGTAATGATGGTTTAAAATGAAGAAAAACACAAAAACAGAATTTAGTGGTGAAAAAACTATGAAATTGAGCATTAATTTTTTCAAGTATTTATTTGTGTTTAATCACATAGGGCAGTTCTCCGCATACTGGCTGTAAAGCTACACCTCAGCTTTCAGAAATCGTTGGATTTTTTCCGATAGCACAAACGGTGACATAATTACAGTTATGTGAGGCGTTCAGCGACCATCTGTAAAATGTGGTATTTGCCAATAAGGACATGTTCAACCTGTGTGCCATTCATGACGTATACCAGAAGAGGTTGGTGACAAAAATATATATTCAGATTTTAAAATTTTGTTCTGTTGGTGCCAATTGGATGACCTGCAATGTGCCGATCCACAGCCGACCTATCAGACTCTGAAATAGAGCACATAACCCCGCCCTCTGGGAAGCCGTGTCCACAGCTGGACACGGCTTCCCAGAGGGACACATTTACAGATGTTAGGAGTACAATGTCGTTGACGGCGAGACGTATGTGTGCTATCTGGGTAGGGACTGTAGAACGATACCTGCTTTCACGTCAGAGTCGCCAAACACTAGAAAAGTCGCCTACAACACCAGAAAAAGTCGCTAGATTTGTCGCTAGTCGCTTTTGACAAAAAAAAGTCGCCAAGAGGACTGGAAAGTCGCCAGATTTAGTGAGAAAGTCGCCAAGTTGGCAACACTGGTGTCAAGCGGCACAAGCAGAAGTTAAGCTGGAGAGAATCTGGTTGATATTTTCAAAATAAAATAAATGTCTTTCAGACTCTAATAATCAATACAAAGGAAATTGTGTTTTTATTTACTCTTTCTGTGCGGCCCGGTAACAACTGCCTCACGGCCCGGTGGTTGGGGACCACTGATAAAGAGCATTATAGAGTGCAGGAACACAGTTTAATGTATAACATTAAAATGACAAAAGACAGTGATGTCACATGTTGGACGACCACCTGAGCAGACGCTTCACATCAACCAGTTTCACTTCAGTGGCAGTGGGAGGGATGTGTGAAGGTGCAGCTCTCTTTGTCACTGAATGAAATGTCTTTTCCTTGTAAGTTTCCAACCTTCTGATTGATTTATTCTTCGTATTGTGTCACAGAAAGGCGTCACAGAAGAAGAGAGATGAATAAAGAGTTTGCAGCTGCACGGCTTTCAGGCAACGTGCTGCTTTCATACAAAAAAATAATCCTGCAAGCTTCATGAAGAACAAAGGTAACTCTGACTGAGATAAACGGGGGTAAACAATTCACATACATGTTGTTTTGTTTTGTGCTGAAGGGAAAATTCATATAATCTTCTGTAATATTATACCAGCTGCTGCCAAACAGCACCATGCACTCACATGTTGAACACGACCGACAGACCAGACAAGATAATTGAATCTTGTCATTTCTAACTTTACAAACACAAAACAAAATTGCTTTCTGATTGTTTGATGCTTGATTTTGCCTAAATCTTCTCATCAGTCGTGCAGTTAGTTCAGCTGCCTGCCATCTTTCTCTGTCTCTTCTCTTTCTTTCACACAGTTTTTATGCTGCCGTAATCTTCACAAATCTCATTTGCATTGGAAAGTAATTTCCGCATTTTCCTATAGTGCTGGTCAGACTGAGGGTGGATCGGCTGTGTTAATGTCTTCTGCTGCTCGCTGCTGTCGTGAGCTTCCAGGAGGTTCTTCTGCTTCACAACTGTGTTGATATTTTGATTATTTACACTGTAACGTCTTTGATCGGCTAAAGTCAAACTATGTTGCCAACTGAAGAGCAATTAGCAAAGATTTGTCGAGTCGACTTGTCATGACACTGCATGAATGTGTTGCTGATTAATTAAAATAAGCAACAAGAAGAAACAACTTTAAGGTTTGTTGTCACATTGCAGTAAACACAAGATCAACAGTGCGACTGAAATTTGTGGGACGAGGAAAACAAGTCACTTCAGCAGATGGAGAACTAACAGAAAATAAGAGAAGAAAACTACTAATAAATACCAATGATTACAGCTTTTAAAAAGAGAAAATACAATAAAATAATATAGATATGTATTTACATATTTGTGTATGCATATATGTTGAAGCCAATAACAGCCGATAATGTAATAAATTTGCCTTTTTATTAAATGTAATAGGCCAATAATGTAATAAAAGTCCTGAACCAATAACCTAATAACTTTTGGCCAATAATGTAATTATTTATTACATTATTGGCTGCTTATTATGTTATTGGCCTGGTAAAAGAAAAAACTTTTCAAATGTAATAACTGAGCCAATTATGTAATAAATTATTATGTAATTGGCTCAGGACTTTTATTATGTTATTGGCCTATTACATTTCAAAAAGGCCAAATTTATGACGTTATTGGCTGTTAATGCATTATTGGCTTCAACAATATATAATATAGAATAACAATAATAACCCAGATTGATATAGAGGGCTGAATACAGAAATGTATTGCAGGGAGAAACAAACTTGTTATAGGTGTATATGAGGTCAACATACGCAGATAAATAAAGACTCAGGTAAAAAGCAAATTAAATGTTTAATTGAACCAGGGTTAAGTCAACAGTAACAGTTCAAGGAATTGTGATTTATTCCAGTAAGACACCAACTTTACTTTCTCTGAATTACAGCTGGGTTCAGGCAGCAGTCGACCTGTTTTCACCGCGCCACCAGCAAACTGTAAACTAATGTAGTAAACCTCACAAGTCGTTTTCTACACAGGAAAGCAAGAAAAGGTCGAGTTGGTTACTTTGCCTGTGGCTTTTCATCTGCCAGTGGACTGTGGCAGCTCCTTCATGTTTAACTACACCCTGCAAAAAAAAAAAAAAAAAAAAAAGGACCAAACATGTCCTTTGGCGTGTGTTAGCATCACGAGCAACTTAATCCAGTCCTGGTGTGAGTGCTGGAGAGCGGGCAGTGAGCACAAAACCACGGCTTTGTTTATGTGAAAATCTTAAGAGTAATAAGTATGAATTTACTGATCTGATCTGGTCAATATTTGGCTTTATTCTTCTTCTATTTCAAACTTTGCATTTTTCACCCAGAACAACCAATCTGAACATGTCAATTACAGCTGATGTGCTAATGTGAAGATCATACTGCAGGAAGACCATCACCCCCCCGGCCATAATCTGAGTCCACATCAAAAACCCTTTTCCCTTTTGCGGTGACCTTGTTTCATCTTTTTAGCAAAGTGAGCTCGGGATCTCCCCAGTTAACACGTCGCAGCTCCACGCACAGCAGAGCTGATCTGGTTTCTCTCAGTGACTGAAGATAAAACACGGTGCTCCTCTCCGGGCAGCTTCTCAGCATCTGTGGAGTCTCTCTTAACAGATAACAAGCAAACCCACAACGAACACAAACTCTGCTGACTCGGATGCAGGCTGTAGGTTTTCCATGGCCCTGAAATGTAACAGTGTGCAGATGTAAATAAGATAGATAGATAGATAGATAGATAGATAGACAGATAGATAGATGGATAGATAGATAGATAGACAGATAGATAGATAGACAGATAGATAGACAGATAGACAGATAGACAGATAGATAGATAGATAGACAGATAGATAGACGGATAGATAGACGGATAGATAGATGGATGGATGGATGGATAGATGGATGATAGATGGATAGATGGATGGATGGATAGATGGATGGATGGATGGATGATAAATGGATAGATGGATGGATGGAGGATAGATAGATGGATGGATGGATGGAGGATAGATAGATGGATGGATGGATAGATAGATAGATAGACAGATAGATAGATAGATAGATAGATAGACAGATAGATAGACAGATAGATAGATAGATAGATAGATAGATAGATAGATAGATAGATAGACAGACAGACAGACAGACAGACAGACAGACAGATAGACAGATAGATAGATAGATAGACAGACAGACAGACAGACAGATAGACAGATAGATAGATAGATAGACAGACAGATAGATAGACAGACAGACAGACAGACAGACAGACAGACAGATAGACAGATAGATAGATAGATAGATAGATAGACAGATAGATAGATAGACAGATAGATAGACAGATAGACAGATACACAGATAGATAGATAGATAGATAGACAGATAGATAGACAGATAGACAGATAGATAGACAGATAGATAGATA
>OOFC01042249.1:0-18032 GCA_900323345.1 Pseudochromis fuscus | reverse complement strand
CAAGACACTTTACCCACCTTGCCCTGCATGAATGTTGGATGAATGGGCTGGTGGTGGTCGGAGGGGCCGTAGGCGCAAATTAGCAGCCACGCCTCCGTCACTCTGCCCCAGGGCAGCTGTGGCTAGCTTAGCTTACCGCCATCGGTATGAATGGGTGTGAATGAATAATGGTCTCTGTGCGAGCACTTTGAGTCTGGACTTCCAGAGAAAAGCACCATATAAATCCAAATCATTACCATTATATAGAAATGGATGAAGTGCAGGTGGCGGAAGTGCAAAAAAAAAATGCAATACCACCAATGGCCACTAGATGTTCACTCCAAAAACTCAAATGGTCACTTTAATGGATTTTTTCAGGAGAGTCCACAAACCAATGGATGATGTCACGTTAGCTTCATCCATAGACAGTCATAGACTAGAACATACAGATTGTACGACATTATGTAACAAACCATCACATCTGTAAGATTGAAGAAGCTTTTCTGCCCTATCTCTACTTTAACAGCTAAACCTCTATCTTGAATGACAGTATGTTAGAGGTACACCAAAGAGCTCAGCCTGACTCTTCACGTTGCTAGTCAGTAAAGTTGAGGCCGACTCGAGTTTGTATGATTCAACCTTGCAGTTTATTCAGTAGTTATCTGATATCGCTAACAAATTAATTAAATTCAAACTGCCTGATACACCAACCAAAGTGATATCCTGATAAGTCACGCCTCTGCTGTTACTAAAAATGCATCATTTATCTTCCATGCACTTGACTGCAGAACTGATTAATCACTACTCAATAGATGCTCAAGCTCCATCGGATACATTAGGGCTTTTTAATCAGTCTGTTGAGCAATTGCAGTTAAATTAGACACTAAAACTGTCTGGTGATGATTTAAGAGTCCGAGGGAAGACCTTGTCAGGGAGGACAGTTTTATTTTCACAATGGCTACAAGATAATTACAGTATAAACAATAAGATAACCAACAAGCACAGTGTAATACTTGTTTTTTATTCACTGCATACAAAATGTGAAGCACAATAATCCTGTGCACACGAGTAGAATTTAAATCATGTACCACACACGTATTATACCGATTTAATCTGCCCCAAAATGCGACTTACAGCATACATGTAAAATATATGCAGCAGAGTGATGCTTTCCTTCGTTCAACTGGATATAAATGACTAATCTCTGTGGAGTGCAACCAAATCAGCAAATACATGCTGTGAAAGATTGGGCATCGTGTCAGTTATTGCTAAGTATGCATCCAGGGTGCCATCAAATCCAATCCCCACGCTGTTGATGTTTAAACAAATCAGTGACATCCGTCATCTCTCATGAGAGCGTGAGCAGTGAGTCAATACCCTCATTAGCCGTTTGAACACATGCTTGTGTAGATAAGAAACTGTGTCTGACGGTCCAGCTCTGACAGCCCCGATTAATTTCAAATGTCGAACTGTTTAAGCTTGTAGATTGGGAAGCCAATTTGTCCTAAAAGTGTGTGTGTGTGTGTGTCTATTGTACATAAAGTAGGACACTCTGAGAGTACTGTACAGATAAACTACACGTTCAGTCGACGTTAACCCTTTCAGAGCAACAAAAATCGGATTATGAAAATCTTCAGGGAATTAGATGTTCAAGCACAGAACCTGTAAATGGTTTATTGCTTAGCATGACTCAGCATTACTTGGGTACAGACTGGTACTCGGCGCCAAAACTCCTGTGAGGTGTAACAAATGCGTGCAAATGCTCCCGCAGCATGATTCACGCCACTAATTAGCCCTATCTAATAGAAAACCTCACTGCTAAAGAGAACTGTGCATTAATATACATTGATGTGTGAAATAAAAGAGACATTATAAGGACATTTTGCCACATTTATGTTTGGACAGTCAGTCGATTTCACGTTATTATTAACCAAGTGATTTACTGCCCGAATGGATTGGAAATGAGCACATGGGACGGTCTTAGAATTTCGCCTGAGGCTCATTATACAATTGATGAGTGTTTTTACTGTATTTGGTTAATATAAGACAGAAGAAATAAAAGCTTCGGTTCATAAAAAAGTAATTATACCCAGCCTAACGTGGGTTTTCTCAGCAAATGCACAGTGAATTTTGAATGCATTCATTTAAATCACGCCCACATCTGTTTAAAATTCGATGTTGACTGAGTTTCCATGTAGGTGGTCTCGCTGATTATTTGCAGACAACTCACAGGAGCCGAAAACAGTTGGTTGGTTGGTTCACTATGGATGTATACGGCTGCTTTTATCCACGCTGGCAGTGTCTTTGGTTGGTCACTATTTTAGGTTAAAATATTCCACCTCAACCCATTAGATCGTTTGCCATAAACTTTGGTACAAACGTTTTAACAACTATGAATTAACATGAAATGACCAACGGCCTTCCCTCCAGCCTCACATGCACTTTGTGCTTTAATAAAATCACAAATACAAGCACGTAGACACCCAGCAGCTCACTCCCATCACTGCTGAAATGTGCTTCCAAATGTCTATTATGAAAACAGCAGGTCTCTCCACTATTAAAATAATCATAACTCATTAACTTTCAACTGGTTTTCCAGCTGTTTGTTCTGTTGACAATGCCCGTATGTATAAATCATGCAGAATATGTTTGGTAACATTTAGGATCAGGTATTGAGAGTATTTTTACCCCTGTATACTGTTTTGCAAAAGTTTAAAGTCCACCTGAAATGACATTTCAAGAGTAACTTACGAACCGTGACATATTTCCTGTAAAAACAGGATATGGAGGTGGGACAGAACATTTGGAGCAATTTGATTGGACCACTGAAACACAATAAACACTGTTGCCAACTTAGCGAATTTCTCGCTAAATCTAAATCTTTCCAGTCCTCTTGGCGACATTTCTTTGTCAAAGCGACAACGACAAATCTAGCGACTTTTTCTGGTGTTAAAGGGACTTTTCTAGTGTTTGGCGACTGTGACCTGAAAGGCTATACCTCGCCGTCGTCCGCCTCAGATTGTGCGTCGGCCTCTACTCCTGACATCTGTAAATGTGTCTGAGAAGCATCGGCCTATAGCTGGTCACGGCTTCCCAGAGGGCGGGGTTATGTGCTCTATTTCAGAGTCTGATAGGTCGGCTGTGGATCGGCCCATTGCAGGTAAACACTAAACGCTTCACATAACCGTAATTATGTCACCATTTGTGCTATCGGAAAAAATCCAACGATTTCTGAAAGCTGAGGTGTAGCTTTACAGCCAATATGCAGAGAACTGCCCTATGTGATTAAAAAAAATTAATGCTCAATTTCATAGTTTTTCCTCCACTAAAACTAAATTTCGTTTTTGTGTTTTTCTTCATTTTAAACCATCATTACACTCTGTCAACAGGCAGTAAATTGTAAATTATACCTAATATATACACATAATATTTTGAGAAGTGACGGCCTTCGATGTCAAAATAAAATAACAAAACAAGAACCAACAGAAGAAAGCTCATTTGTAGTTCTAAACATATTTAGGACGTTTTTTTAATCACTTTTTGTCTCTTCCACAACGTTACTCCTCTCTCCTCCAGCACCTTACAATTACATGCCAATGCCCAATTATGTAAATTAGGTGATGACGTCATTTAGCGACTTTTAGGACAGCCAATAGCTACTGTCCTTACAAAGGAGTTGGCAACACTGACAATGAAGCACCATAGCTAGCCAGCTAATGTTACTAGATTACCTTTGTAGACACGGTGGACATGTGGACACTGCTGCAGCTGCTGCTATACTCCCACTCAGTAATCTGAACTCTGCTGCTTCAGGCAAAATAACACCTTTTTAAACCTGGAAGTAATTATGATCAAATTTTGAACAACAAATGGATTTTCCTACACTTGGCTTCGTTAAATAAGTGATAAATGATCAGTCATGTGATCAAATGGATTAAAAAAACATTTTTCATTTCAGTTTGAGCCTCCTGGTCAATATGTTGTTGTGAATATTTCAGTGTGTAGAACAAGATCTGATCTCCGAAAGACATAAAGTTGCAGATGAAATATTCTTTTGAACATTTGAAGCGAGATCATATTTTTATGTCCAATTCTGTGAAACGTATGAAACGTCAAATTGCAGTTTTCAAACTTCTCACAAAAATGTTTCCTCCTCCATCTTCCAATCAGCATGTTGTATAGTGCCACCAGCTGCCACTTTGTTTCTGTTCGTCCCCTGTTGGTTTGAATTGAACTTTTGGCATCACTACAGTACGATGATGCAGTACAGTACAGATGCATCTCACGGCCCTGAAGAGGTCTGTTCGTGTATATGCAGTACCAGTGCGTACCAATTAGCAAGTGTTTGCATGCTAACACACTTAACTCCGATCGTGAACATTGCACATTTAGTTCAAAGCCCTGCTGTGCCTAATACTAGTTTAATTTCTCAGGGGGTCTCTGGTAATATGTCGTCTCGCAGACCAATAAGAAAGACTGATTGCATAAAAAATAGTTTTAATTCAAAGCAATGTAAACCTTTACAGAAAGTATTTTAATGAGTACAGCAAAGATTACACAACATTATACTTATAAAACATTGAAAGCATTTTGCTAATTTTAGATGAAATTCACAACATTTTCTTTTCTTTTGCCGATGTGTGTTTTATTTTAATAAAAGCCGAGTTTAGAAATCTTGCTCTCTGTTGCAGAACACTTTGCTGTCAAAGACTGGAGTATTTCTTACCCTACAGATAAAGAAATCAATCATAGATTAACTGTTCTGGCACCGAGTCCAAGACATTATGTACGTCTAAATGCATCCACTATAATAGAGTCAGACTTGCGTGTATGCAGAGAAACAAGCAGTCGGTCTAAATGATGGGAAACGGGTGTGAGTGGTGTTTGGCTGCTGCCAGTCTTGTTTATGTGGATTTCACATGTGCAAAAAAATGTTCAATTATTGATAACAATTTGAGAGCTGATCAATATTTTATTGGATCCTGATGATTTGAACATCTTAAGGATATGCTGGTGTTGTGGGGAAACTCAGAGTTATTTCATCGGGGGGGGTCGATAATGCAAAGAAGTTTACTTGACTTGGCTTTGATTTATTATGAATGAGAGGTGAACCGTGCGTGTCTGTACACTGATGTAAACAAATGTGTTGGAGAAGATTTCATATTTAAAAGCTCGTCATCAAACACAAACTCACTCTCAGATGATGTGATTAATTAATATATAATAACTTCAAAGCTTTGCCAGGTCAACTGTCCACCTGGATTGTTCAGGATTAGTCTGATAAGCATCCTCTCTTTAATCCTTTTTTCCATCTCCATTCTCATTATAATTTCCAACCACTTGAAATAAAACTAAATTAGCAGCTAACAAGTAATTCGACTCATCCTGTTGATTTGAATGCATGTTTACAGTGAGCCTCCTGGTGCGAAACACCGGCTCCGCAGCCATTTGGGTGTTTTGCTTCTATTCATGTCTGAAAATGCTGGTGATTAAATTCACTGCTGGTGGTACATTGTTTATCTTTGTTCTCCACCTTTGTGTGCATCGCTGCTGCTGACAAGATTGTGTCGTGCATTTATATCCTCATTAAACGCGGCGAGTGTGTGCGCACTGGTCCGGAGATAACTCCGAGACACAGCTCGTGGATCATCACTTAATGGCATTTCAATTTCTTTTCTCAATTTACAAGAGACCATGTCCCAAACATGCTGCGTTTCTGCAAAATAGTATTCATAATAGTGTGTAAACAGAAGCTGAATGGGCCTCAAATCTGCTATTGAGCCCTAACTGGAGCTTAACATTTATTCATTGGATTGAACTTCAACTTACTCTTCAGTTCCTTAAATTAAATTTTGAAAAGAGTCCAGGCTTGTTATTCATGTAATCCAAGACAGTTAAGTCTTTCTTTGTGAAGACGAGTCGTTCCTGGAGCCTCTCCAGTGACAGTAAATTAAAGTCAGATATTGTGTGCACGGTGAAAATGCCCTGGGTTTCTCCTTCTTGAATATTGGAACATATCCTGCCTTATAACTGTTATTACTTTTATTTTTAAAAGCTCTTTTGGGTATGCATTTCAACTGCCTGCCTTAACATTAAATTTTGACGCCTTAGTTCTAGTTTCTAGACTTTTACAAAAGTTTTCTTTTATTATGTTAACAGATATTGGTTAAATGAGATTATAGCACTATAATGTATTGCATATAATTGTGCAACAATAAAGATTCGTAAGTGGTGTGTACAGCAAGGCAGGTGTGTTGTAGCAGCATTCTGGATGACAAGCACATTTAGCATTTTAGGAGTCTATTTATCATCATATAGCACCATCTGTGCAGGCCAGATTGCCTGGCTACTGCCTATGTGAGGCCAATCACACCATCATATGCTAGGAATTGAAAATCACTGGAACATAAAACAAAAATTCTGCATCAGTGAAATGGAGTTTGTGCATGTTTGGACTTATTCAGTTCAAATCAGCACTTACAAAAAAAGACACACTTATGAGGCATGTTTTCAATTTGATCACCTGGTAATTTTGTTCATCCCCTTTTTCCTATAGGTGTACAGTAAAACTCACATTTCTAAGCGCCAGCACTGTATATCATGACAGTCATGAAATTAAATCAACAAATAAAAGCACCAACTCAAACCATTAAGTAGGTCAAGTGAGTGAGAAAAAAATCTCTCGCAGAAAATAAATATATATTTCACACTTAAAGCCATTCCAAAGGGTGAATATTCTCTTTGTGTGTATTTTTAGACAGATCGCACGATGAACTGCTTAACAAATTTGCTTGAGGCCCACTGAGGAGCTATCTGTGCTGCTTTGAAATACAGGCAGGTAATACATGATTCTGTCAATTAAACCTCAAACTAGGAATCCCACGTCCATTATGGAAGAAGCTCCAGCAGTTTGCCCTGCTTCAGTACTCTGTCCCCTGTCGCAGCAGCAGCAGCAGCAGCAGCAGCAGCAGCATTTGGTTTGACCAAGTAAATTATATTTGCACACTGAGTGGCCTGATTTCTACTGATGCACTTTGAAGTTAAGATGGATTGGAGTGGCAAGCATGACGAGGTGCTTTTTGTACTAATGTACGTGTGTGTACTAGAGAAAGAAGAAAGATGTAGTAATGGAGATGCACAGTTTTTATCTTTTATACTTGTCATATTTTTTCATTCATAATTTTCTGTAGAAGTGTAATGTAAAAAAAAAATATATAGCTCTCATGTCGACATTTCTGCTTTTAAAGCACACTTGTTAATATTTTATTTGATATTTAGAGGATGCAGAGAGTAGTTTAATAACTGTTAGTCATAGTAATTTGTAATAAAGTAGTTCGTTGATTCGGGCAAAAACTTGTTCATCATCCAATGTAATAAAGTAGATTTTAAAGCTTTTTGGTCCCACTCGAGTACCGTAGTTTGAGCCCAGTCTCCGGTTGCTTAGCAACGCTCTCTAACAAGCAACCACAGTTGATGAACGGTAAAAGTCTACAGTGTATTTCCGTATATGTTGCGTGTGTTTATTAAAGAAACTAACAGTTAAGTGGGTTTTTTTTAACATAAAAACCAAATTATTAAAACGGACGTTTTTTTTTAACGGTTTTTATAGTTTTTGTTACACACACCTGTACAGATTTAACGGGCTAGCGTTAACATTAGCTTTAACGGGACTGCTATTTGTTTAACACAAGCTAGCCAACTAACAGACAAATACCAAGTTACATTTTATTAGACGGTTACCTTTAACCAGACATATGGACCTGGATATTCGTCAGTATCTAACCAAGGCGACGGAGCACCAAGGTTTGTTATGCAACCACCTACACCTGAGAAGAGTTGTGAAAGTAAGCTATGCTAACCGTGTTTATTATTAACTGTAGACTCTGGAGCTCTGCAGTCAGCCTACAGTTTAATCAAGGACACGACAGCAGCTGGAAGCAGCAGCAAATCTCCAGGCATCTCCCCAGAGCTGCAGGTCCTCTGTGCGGAGGCAGCTCAACAGGTGGGATGCACGGTGATGACTTACTATTGGAGTGCACAGTCTATGGTTCATAAAAGAGGCTGAATCAATTGCGTCAAGTGTGTAGCAAAAAACAAGGGACCTAGAGGTCAATCTATATTTTATGAGACTCTGATTTGTAAAGAAATAAAGTCAGTCTTGTGTTTGGACAAATATAGTCACAGTAGCACTATAGCAACAGCACACTGTGCAACTTCTATGGACAGGAACTGATTCTGTCAAGTTTGTTACTAGATTGTATGTTTTATTTGCATATGCAATATCATCTTCAAAGTACCAATTTTAATCCCCAGGTTACCCACTAAACAATCTGATTGCAATAATAAATAAATATCCATAATCAGAAAGCACTGAGTGTTAAGGAGGTTCATTTGCTACTGCCATAGGAATCAATCAGAATGCATCAGCCAGGAAAATCTTATTATCTGAAACTCAAACAGCATGTTAACATGAAGCATGGGGGCAAAACATGCATGGATTAAATCTGAAAGAAATATTCAACAAATTAGAACTTAAGACAAAATAATCAAATGTCAATTTTAAGTAAATTATGGCAATTTTCTCTACTCATACTTAAGATAAACCTAAACAAAGAAACTGCTTATCAGCACTGCTACCCCTTGTGATGATCAAGAAAAATTTGAGGCAAAGGGTGTGTAGGGTATAAATAAGCAGTGAACAGGTGAATTCAGTTTGGTAATTAAGTGAGACAAAGGGAGAAAAGAACCAATCAGTGCTGAGGAAAAGTGAGGAAAGGAAGTGTGGTATAAGAAAAAATAACACAAGAAAATAGGAAAACAGTGTGATTGAATACGTACATTTGATTTGAGGAGGTTTTTGCCAGTACTTCTGAGCCCTTGCTTAGTGGAGAGAAATGAAAAGACTATCTATCTAACACAGTGAAAGATAAATTCAGCCACGACACATGCACCTACACTGACAGCCAGTATAGGCTTTGTCCTACAGTCAGACTCTGAAGCTGATGAAAGATTGTACTGAGAAGAACACATGCTCTGCGGGTGCCTCCACCCTTGGTCTCCAAGAGCTGTGAGGGCTGTTTCTGTGTTGTAAAGAGCTCATGGCTGCTGAGATGTCGCGTAAGACATGATGCTTCAAGCAGCCTCCACGAATGAAAGAGTTTGCATCTGACTGAGGAGGATGTGGAGCTCATTTATATAAATAAATGCCTGCTGCTGTGATGATACGTAGGATTCTTCTTCTGTGGGGGTTTCTGAATTATTACCAACACTATAGAATTTATTGGGTTTAACTAAATAAAGCAAGACGAGTGCTTTTCGCCGATGGCATCTACAGGTACTGATACAGAAACTTGAGGTAATACAGGCTTTTGCAGGACCACCCTGCAGGAGGAAGCTTATTATAGATTTCATTATGATACTGTTGTCATACAGTAAGTTTAGTTAGCCTAATCTAACTATTCTTCACAGTGGAGAATAGAAATGAATATTTACCGGTATAAACCGCAGTGTCCTACGGCAAGGTAAGAGTATTTGAATAATGAAATACAGGGATATTTCTATAATGTGATTTGTTCTTTCTTCTTTATATCATACAAGTATGTTTCTGTGAAAATGCAGCTTTGCCTTGAAGTCTCAGGCTTAAGTGAATACTGAATTAGTTGTCATCCACAGTCGAGCTACACAGCAATATTCTTCAATTTTTCAGAGAAGCATGAATATTCCTGTCGCATAAAGACATTTTCTAACACACAGATCCATTGTTCATTACTGTCAGGTTTGATTTATTTTATCATCTTCCAACAGGAGGAAAAAAAAAACACCTAAAATTTCTGTTCTGGTTGTTTCCCATGACAGCTCCTTGAATGAAAACTTCCCTGCGTAAGTTTGTTTGACAATTACCATGAGGCGGTATGTAAAGGAGGACCCGACAGGGCGACGCTGAGGGCAGCCGCCTGCAATTAAAATAATTTTTTGTCATGCGTAAAATAAATGCACATCTCACATACATTAAGCCATTTCTGACGAGTTTTAATAATGTATCAAACTTGGAAAAAATGCTGGTTTCACAATATAACTGCAGAAAGGGGGTTGAAATATTTATTTTGTTTGGCCTTTGTGTCTCTCTTTCTCTGTGTTCTCAGCTGGGTTGTTTGGAGATAAGCGCGGCGTGTCTAAAGATGTACTTTGAAGGCAATCCGCCGGCTAATCAATTTTTGTGTCGAGCGTACCTCTGCCAGGGCCAGCTGAAGTCTCCGTCGGCCACTGGGAGTGTGGTGAGGACACTAAATTGGACACGTCTCCTCAAGGGGGTTGTGTGTGTGTGTGTTTCTGTGACAGTGAACTATGCACACACAATTACTGTAGCGATATACTGTACTTATTTGCATTAAAAAAAGATGCAGCTTTGTAAACAAGCGCTGGTGGTGTCTCCATTTCGATTCGGCCTCAAAGCAGTTCTGGCCTTTGTGGTTTTTTTTACATTTTAATGCTGTTCAAAGTCTGGTTTTTTAAAATAAAACTGTGGCCTACATTGAATAATCTGTCCGCTCTTTGTATGTTTGTCTGATACGACAAGTTCTCATTTCGCCTTTTGCATTATTTTCTATTTTAGGAAGACTTTGAAGAGGCTGTGATGTACTTCCTGAAAGCGATTGAAGTATCAAAGCGTGAACCAAGGTATGCAAGCGTCTCAGTAGTTTTCTCGGCTTTGTTGTTACGAGGTCAAGAAAGTTGACCAGCTTATGCCGTGTACAGTTGATCAGCTGTGATACTGTTTGGCAGTTACCACTATAGTGCTAAGGTGCTGCTGTAAAACACATAATTAACAGGAAGTGCTTTTTTGTTACGAAGAGGTTGCGCTCAGTCTCAGAAATATTTTAAGAATTGAGGCTCGGAAAATCACAAATAACTTTGTTAAAATATTTTCTCCACACTTCACCCTGACCCCCTTATTCACAAGTGGATCATTTTCATTCTTTAACGGCTGACGGGGACTGTCTGTGCGCAGGGTGAAAAGGGTGATAAATATAGATGTAATGATAGAAAATCCTGAAAGATAAGTTCCCTTGTTATTTTCTCTGAAAGATGTGTTTCCAGATACCGGCTTAGGCTTTGCAAGCAATCAGCACTGAATCTCCCTGCTAATGAACTCATAACCTGTCAATAAAAGAGCTGAATGAGCAATCCCAATTAACACCAAAGGGAATACATATCTAATACATCCAGCCCAGACTAATGCACAGCACGCTCTCTGGTGAATAAATTAGTGGCGCTCAAACAGTCGCTTTAGACAGTTTTCCCTAAAACATCACCTTGAATTCACATATTTCTCTTATTTCTTATTGAAAAGCTCATAGAGGCCACTCTCTTGTGGCTCATTGGACGATGGTTAAATTGCATACATTTGCAAATTACAGGGCTGCTGCAAATAAACTCGACACTTGGTCTGATTTGTACTTGGAGATAAGATGGCTTGCATGTGTGGGTTATAAATACGTCTGTGTTTACTTTTCCTGCATGTGTTTTGTGTCTTTGCAGAAACCACTTCATGGTGTTCAACGCCTCAGTGCTGTACTTCCAGACTGTGCGTCCCCTCCTGCAGCCAGGGCGCTGCCTCCACCTGGTCCCCTCCCTCAAGCAGGTGGTGCAAAGCCTGGAGGATGTGGAGGAGCAAGACCACAGCTGGAGGGCTGAACTCATGATGCAAGTGACCCCGCAGTACTCTTTTACTTCACTTTCATGAATAAGTCCAGCTTTGATTCTGCCCATTCTCACACCGGAGTCATAGAGATACAGCACAAAGCTAATTAACCGGCAGCTTTAAGGCTTCACAGTTAATTGGTCCTCCCTTTTTCTCTTCTTTTGGGTGAAGAATCAGCTCTAATGTGAGCTAGTTAATCATAACCAGTTTACATTAATCATTCTCTTTGCTCCGAGGACAAAATGTACCATTCATGTAGAGTGTGATGGAGCCAGCCGGGGTCTTAAAAGGATTGGGTATATTTGGCATGATCCAGGATTCATCCAAATAAGATGAAGTGGTCATCAATCATGGTTTTCTCTCAAAATTCACCGGGCTGCTCCAATAATGCAGTGTATGTCTTGGACTGAATGAAGTAAATATGCCTCCAACCTTTTTTCTCAAATAAAATGGTTTTCAGTTAAAGGCCAGGTATTAAAAACATAACAAAACACAAAAGCAATGGTAAAACTAAACATTGTGTGCCTGTAAATACCGTATTTTCCAGACTATAAGCCTCCACTTTTTTCCGACGCTTTGAACTTAAACACCGGTGTTTCTCATGAAACGGCGGCACGAAGCTCATTAGCTTTTTATAAGCTAGCAAGCTCCGTGCTGCTGATACATTTAGCCTCGTCACATCAGACCTGGTCAGAGTGGACCACATGAAACTGTCTGTAAGCCGCTATTGTAATTCAATAGCGGCTTATAGACAGGTGCGCTCAATAGTCCAGAAAATACGGTACTTCACACCAAAAGTCTGGTTAAGAATCGAAGGGTTTCTGTCCACTGGAATGCAAAACTTTTATTTTGAAATTTCTTAAAGGAACTGTTGAGTTTGTGTGAAGTGTTTACACCGCATGGACTGTAGCTGTGCGTACATATAGTAATAAACTGGGAATCTGGCTTATAGCACTGTAGAGACTGTAAAACTCACATCATGACCAATGTCCATATGCCCGCTCTCTGTTTCTGTTCAGGCACCTGATCGAATCCCTCGTGGACTCTGGACAAGTTGAGGAGGCTGCAAGTTTTGCCAAAATTACAGAAGACTTCATCAAGTCAAACACTCCACATCTTTATCCACGACTTTTTAGCTTACTGGTAAAAATACATGGTTATTTTGATATTATGTGTCTTCAACATGCCAACTTTTAATTCAGTGAGAAACACAATCTTGCATTAATGCTGTTTTTATTAAGTTTTTAGGATTTCAAGAATACTCTAAACCCACAAAACAACATTTAATTTTTTTATTATGACCCCTTGTGTGGCCATCGGCTAATTACCTCCACCATGGAGGTCATGTTTTCACCTGAGTCACCACAAGAGGGCAACAGTGTTCAGTCTATAGCATCGGTAGTTTGTGCATTTTAGTCGCAGACCAATTTCCACACCTTTAATTGAGACTGATTTTAAAATATACAGTTAGTTAAACATTGATGATGACAAAGCGTAACCTCTAACTGTTCCTCTCCAGGTACAACACCAGCTGTCACCGAGCCACGTCCTCCTTGAAACGAGCAGACAGTGCACTACCTCAGCCGTCATTTACAAAATACAGGAATTTAAAAAGTAAGGACATTTAAATTCAAATTTATGTAAAGTTTATTTTTTTCCAGCTTTGACGTTGCTGGATGATTAGCACTGTTTTACACACATTGTTTTTATGCTGTCATTATTAAAGCCCCTTCGATCCATCTCCAGCTGAGATACTGTAGCTGTAGTTCAATAAAAGAGGAGACAGTGTTTAAAAGTCTGCTTTTAGTGATTGACTGCATGTTTACTTCTTGCTAACAACAGAGCTAAGATGAGTCAAGCTTTTCAGTTTTGATCTGGGTCACGCCAAGGTCAGGATTTATTTCAGTATTTTTATTTTTAACTATTTTGTGTTTTTGATTTTTATACTTGCTGTTTTCTTTAGCTGTAGGGCTTACAGGCTTTTTATCCTAAATTTTTCATGTCTTCAGGAAACTTTTAAGCTCTGCAAACATTTACCCTAGGTCAATATGCCAGTGTGTGATTGGCTCACCCCATAGTGGGCAGGTTTATCTGGCTGCATGCATTAATAGTATAGCACCATGTATCATCTTCTGGTGTTGCATGCTGTAGTACCCAACCCCCAACCCACTCTCTGCAGGCATGTACTCAACATGTCAGAGCTCCTTATGGCTCTTCATATCTGCTGTAAACGTCGACAGCATGAGTCAGTCTGACCCCGCCGTCGTCACAGCCATATAGGTTATTTAGCCTCAGGTTTATGCACTGAGTATATTAGAAGGCGAATGAATAAAAAAAAAAACAGATGCATGGTCTCGGGTGCATACATGTATGTAAATTAATGCACACAGTTTGTCTTGGTTTTCGTTTCAGCAGGTTTAAAGAAATAAACAAGCTGACAAAAGAGGATTGTGCCAAGCTGGAGGAGATTTTCTATCTCCTGGTGGATCGTACCAATGCACCCGCTACGCCCATCCAGCCGTCTGACAGGTCCGTGACCCAAAGAGCCCCAATGAAATCTCCTGCAAGATTACCTTTGTTGCTCCCTGTGCCCTGCCTAAACCTCCTACTGGTGTAAACCCACATATGGATAACCCGAGGGCAGTACATGGCTCAGATTACTGTACTGAAGTGCTGTAAATTGTATAAATTATGTTTTATCTGGGATTTGCAGAGTTGCCTTCCTCCTGGAGTTGGCTCTGCTGGCCTTGCAAGCGAAGCATCAGAAAGTAGCTGTCGACTGTTTGAAAGAGCTAAAGTCGGTGGAAGAGGCTGTGAGTGTCCGATATTTACTTAAAACCTCAGGCAGGGGTGGCGTTAGCTTCAAATGTACTGTATTACATGCAAATTTATGCATGTGGTTTGACATCCCAACTTAAGTAGGTGCTCAACAATAGCTGAGATTAATTAACTGAGCTCATGATCGGGAGCTGGTAGCAGCAATGTAGAAGCTGTGTGGTTCCTTTGGCTCCATGGAAAGATAATCAGCCACATTTCAAATCCTTCAGCATAAAAAAATTAGGTAGTAGTAATTTTTTACACTTGTCATCTTGTCCTCAGTGCATGGCTGAACACTGACTCTTGATATGTGTATTTGTCTTTACAGAGTGTTGGCCAACGCATAATAATGGAATGTGTCAACTGTGAAATCAACCTCCTGAAGAAACAGGCGAAGATGAATGACTATTCCAAAGCTAGTGTTGAGGTGCTCGATCATATGTGTGGATTATCAGGCGTATATTTCCACCTCGTGTTATAACGCAGTGTTTGTTAATAGTTTCAGCAATTGTTTTCTTTGTTTATGGGCAGAAATCCCTGCCTTAAGAAACTGGCAGTCCACGTTTTTAATTATCATGTAATCATCCAAATACATTTCCTGGAGTTTTTCCCTCCAGAGGAAAAAACTGGTATCACTTAATCTTATTACATCGCATAATGTTAAGAGCTGTTACATTAAAGATTTGGCACATGTAACTATTTCACATCAGCCCCAATTTAATCCAAGTGTACTCGCCAAGTGATGGAGGTGTTGTGCTGTCATCGCCACAGGAGAGGTTGTGAAACCTGTGCTCGTGCTTGTCCCACAGGCCCGGCTGAATGAGATAGGAAAGCTTGATCAGTGGCTGCAGACTGCGGTGAGGGAAGGGGACCCTGGAGCTGTGCAGGCAGTGAGTGCGACCCAGTGGAGCCTCTGCCTGCCCCTCTTGCAGCACAACCTCAGGAAACGCATCAAGACACCTCTGCTCAGAGTGGCACAAGGACTGGAAGAGATGCAAAGGTTTTCAGCTTCTTCACATTTGTTATGATGCATGGTTGTGTGTGGGTGTCTCAGGGCTTTTCAGGTGCTGTAGTTGTTTGGCTGTGTGCGGAGGCTTAGTTTGTACAAACAAAACGGATTACAAATAAAGTTTACAGCATCCTATCATTGTTCTTTATGAATAAAGCTCGAATGAATTTTGATGTAGAACAAAAACTGCATTAGCTGTTTGTTGGTGTAATGCAGACAGGGGCTTTTTTCTTTTGCTGAAATATGATCCAAAAGCCTGAGACCACTCATGAAGATACTTCTATTTAGAATTTATTACATTACAAATGATTTTTTGAATTTTCTGAAGAGTCTATAAATGTTTTAAGATTATTTTAGGGTTTGATCTGCCTCACTTTTACCTGCACTCATGCTGCACAGACTCAACAGGTTTGTACAACATCTGATGACCCATTTCATCCCAGCTTGATCACTTAGTTTGAAAGAGGTTCTCTGTCTTTGACCAGCACCTTAAATATTCAGTAGGGTTGATGTCAGGTGAGAAGAAAAGTTCATGACAGTCTACGACCATCAAAGGTAGTGTCATCTGAATCCTGGATTGATGAAAGGATGCAACTCCAGGAAAACTGACCCTTATTTCTAAGGTTCTGCTGACCTGCAGACATAGATATATTTTTTTAAATTGTTTTATTTTGTTATGGAAATTTTAAAGTAATTTAAAGTTCACATGAAAGTATGACAGATTTAAGCTTTAGGGAAGTAAGTACAAGATAGATAGATAGATAGATAGATAGATAGATAGATAGATAGATCAGGATGATATTTCTTTAAGAAATTTCAAAATAAAAGTTTTGCATTCCAGTGGACAGAAACCCTTCGATTCTTAACCAGACTTTTGATCTGAAGTACCGTATTTTCCGGACTATTGAGTGCACCTGTCTATAAGCCGCTATTGAATTTATTCCAGCAGTTTCATGGGGTCCACTCTGACCGGGTCTGATGTGACGACGCTAAATGTATCGGCGGCACGGAGCTTGCTAGCTAACGAGCTTCGTGCCACCGATACATGAGCTACAACGGTGTTTAAGCCGCAGGGTTCAAAGCGTTGGAAAAAAGTAGTGGCTTATAGTCCGGAAAATACAGTATATATCATCAATATCTCCCAGTTTGACACTAGCAGACTTACAGATTTTTGTGCGTTTGCATTACATGTGTTCACACAGAAGTGCTTATGTGTTACTTTCCAGTATGTTGCTGGAGATGCGCTGTCAGGTCCACTCAGAGCTGGCAGTCATCGAGGAGGAGGAGGGGCGCCTTGAGGCTTCTTTGACTCACCTTCAGAAAGCCGCGGCGGTGGATAACGGGACACAACGAGAACGCCTGTCATCAGCTCTTCGCCTCCTGCAGCTCAGACGGACCCTCTACCAAACGCCTACCCGGACCGAGGATAAAGCCGCTATGCTTATGCAGCAGGTTTTTTGCCCATCTGTGTCAGACTGTTTAAATGTTACACAATGTAATATCTCATTTCAGGCTGCAGAAGGAGAGGTTTTTTTTTCACCTAGAACTGAATTGTTGCATAATTTTCTTATTATTCAATCACTTAAATGCAGTGTGCAGTTTACATAATATAAATAAGTTGAAATCTAAGTTTAAGTGAAGTGGCTGACTACAAGTTCTGACATCCAACTCTTTCCTGTCTTTTCTCAGGCCAGAGACCTGCTGCCCCAAGATAAGACAGACACTCGTCCCGTTCTGGTCTCCGTTGGTCTCCTTTTGGCCCCTGATGAGTTTCAGATGGTGCTGGATGCAGATAACGCCTCAGAAAGTAATTCTTTTCCACACTTTCACTCTTCACGAAGACACATTTTTTCTTATCCTGTCTCATTTGCAAAAAGGTCTCCTCTTGTAGAAGCAGCAGAGAACACACATCCGGATGGTTTACCGTATTTTCCGCACTATAAGGTGCATCGGATTATAAGGTGCATAGAATAGAAACTACTGTAGTGGCTGGGGTTGTGTTATCCATCCATCTAGATGATGCTACGCTAAAGGGGATGTCAACAAAACAGTCAGATAAGTCAGTCAGTCAAACTTTATTAATAGAAAACAAACTCCGTTCACTCCCAAAACAAGCTAGTGCATTCACAATACGGTACCGTACGTACTGGTAGCTCTTACCGGTATTTGCGCCGCCTTCATTGAAAACAATGTATTTCCAACTCCATTTGTCACAGTTCAAAGCTACATGAACAGCTGTTTTATTTTTTCCCCGAGGTAACATCAGTGACGTAGTTTTATCTTTTACCAACAGCAAGGTACAACAGGTAGTGCAACTTTTTATCACCTAGTTAGTGCATCACAAACGTGGAGGGAACTTTTCCCTGATTCAGTAAACACGTAAAAGAAACAGTCTGATACCGCTACGGTAAATCAAACGTTAGTGCAATATCACAATATACACCCCCTGACTACAGTAGCCATAATTACCGTATTTTCTGGACTATTGAGCGCACCTGTCTATAAGCCGCTATTGATTTTATTCGA
>OOFC01042248.1:7078-33366 GCA_900323345.1 Pseudochromis fuscus | reverse complement strand
ATTGAAACACAACCAAACACCCTGGCTAGCTAGCTAACATTACTAAATACCCTACGTCAGGGGTGTCCAATTTTAGATGTTTTAGATGTTTCCCTCTTCCAACACACCTGATTGAAATGACCAGGATCGTTATCAGGCTTCTGCAGAGCTGGATGATGAGCTGATCATTTGAATCAGGTGTTGGAGGAGGGAAACATCTAAAACATGCAGGATAGCGGCCCTCGAGGACCAGGATTGGACACCCCTGCCCTACGTACTATGTTACTAGGTAACATTGGCACATATGTACAAATGTTACGGTTTCAGAAAACTACTGATTACTTTGAGCTACAGCTGCTGCTACTCACTGATTGACAGGTGGTTGTCTTGATACTATTGGTTGAAATGGCTCCTGGCAAGAGGATTTTCATGTCATATGTCTTTTTTTTTAATCAGGAATACTGGGATTGATCTCTGGTACAAAAATATAAACACCTTGAACTTTTGTCATAGTTTTTGGCTAACATATTTAGACATTTTTCCTTCCAGTAGGATGTTTTTTAAAATGTTATATAAGTGAATAAAGCCAAGTCAGCAGGAGATTGGTGGTTGTGAACAAACTCACTTACATCATATTAAAAAGCAATCTGTTGGTCATCTTCGGTGTTATAAGAGGTTGGCAGAGGAGCATCGCAGCGACAGACTTGCTGTTTTAAATCATGATCTGTTACATTGGCTGACATTAAGAAAAAAAGCCGGGGAGAGAGCGAGGAATGATTTCATCATTAACATTCATGAGCAGGAACATGGGTGGCTTCCAGCACGCTGAGCTGCTGCCTGCAACAAAACACAGACAGCAGCACAACAGTGAAATTACAGCCCTAATTGATTATTGTGGAGACATCATCAGAAATCTGAATGCATCAGCACAACATGGGGGGAGAGAGGGACGGCCCTCAGTGAATGTCAAGCACACTGATTGTGGGAAAGTAAAGCACAAAACAAAGGTTACACAATGTTCATCTCTCAGGAGCTGCAAGACTCTCAGAGCTGTGATCTGGTTCATGTCCACTGCAGGAGACCAGGTCGACTCCACTCGGTTTGTTTGGGTTTCCATCAGGAAGAAGTACCTGGTCCCAGTTTTCTAGTACCTGCTGTCCTGTGGTTCCAATAGAAGGTTCTAGCAGGTACTAAAACGTGATTGGTCAGAACCGTTACTGAGTCATTGCATCATCACTCGCCGATGGTCTGCACAGTGATAGTCAGAATAACAAGTTTCTACTATGTGGTAAAAAACACTAAAAAGTACAATAATAGACTTCAATGCAACATTAAAATTATATTAAAAACAATGTAAAGTTAGAAACTGTAACTTTTGTAACTGATTCACTGTGAACAAAAGAGATTTATATCCACTGTGTGTTAGATCGACTCAAAACAATTTAAATCCCGACAGAGATGTCAGAGCTGGCGGTAGATATTTAAACTGTGAGCAGGGAGGCTGAGGTCGACAGGTCTCACTTGATGGATCAACATATTTCAAGTTAAACCAACTAATTTCTTCCCACCTGACGACCAGCTACAGGAAGGAGGTACTATCCTCCATCATGGACGCGACCACACCGCTACCAAAGGCGAGTCGAGCCGAGCTGCTACCATGAAAAGAGCCATCAGTGGATTCTGGTGATGCTCCAGTTTGTTGAAGCTTTGATTTCTCTTGACTTTTCTCGCAATGGATCAAATTATCGCTCAACGTCCTCACAAAAAGACACGACAAACAACACTTGAGCGCCGTTTGGCAGATTTAAAAGTGTCAGCAGGGATTATTGTCTCATGTTTACACGGCACAGACAGAGCGCTGCCTCTTCATGATCAGTAGACTTTTTAAAATGAGGAGACACCGAAGTGTTGAAGATATGAAAACAGGAGGAAAGTGTTGTCATACAAGTAGAGGATTGACGGAGACAAAACAGTTTTATTAATATTGATCAGATTTTTCTATTGACCTGTGTTGGATGTGTGTTGTTATTGTCATGTTTGGTGATATTTAGGTAGAAATAAATGACTTCACTTTAATTATGATGCGTATTTATAGCGAAGAGGTCAGCCCACAGTCTGTTTTTCTAATTCTGTTCATATATTTGTGTAAAAATGAGTTACCGATGTGACATTTCATTATATTTGCATTAGTGCAGAGGAAAAGTTATTGCATTATCTTATGATGATAATTACACTATGATCTGTCCCAGGATTTTGAACAGAAATCCTTTTTATCCTGATGTTTTGAACAGATTGAACACGTCTGTCTGATCACAGTCTGTTCTTACCTCATGGCTGATGCTCGATAAATAAAATTCACCAATTACGTTGCAAAAGCGAAAGAAATCAATTTAATTGCCGCCTGTTAAAGAAAGAAAAAAGGCTGATTTGTTGTTAAAAAGACATCTTTCATTCCCCTCGTGGAGCCGCTCTGATTTAATCACGGATTTCCTAATGGCTCAGTGTTTTAATTAGGCCATTTAAAGGTTAACTGCCAGGTCTGCACCCACCTCCACGTCGGTCAGACATCTTTCAACACCGAGCTCCCCTCCCTCTGCACGCTGCACCTGCGACTGTGGAAAACACGCAGATATGGAGCCTGTTTCCAGTTTATATATATATATAAATAATGAAGGTTACCCAGCATGCATTCACTCTATGTCGCCGTTAATGCCTCTCTGTAGAGATACTCCTGTTTGTTGTTACACACACAAACGTGCTTTATATCGAACACACAATATCATCATTTTATTTGACCCCTTTGTTCTTTTATTTTCAGTCATTTGTTTACATGTGCAGCTTTGTTTCTGAGGAGACAATATGATGTGTTCATCTTTTATCTCTTCTCTCTGGTTTGTGTGTGTTCATGTTAACACTGCAGTTACACTCAGGACGGCTCTGTTATTAATATTGATCTGACTCTTATTGACTTTGCACAAGTGATCTGTGTGATATGTATCACTCTCCGGGAACTTTTTACCAATATTTTGTTGTTTTGCTCGACATTTCCTTCTTTCTAGTTAAAATACAGTTTGTAGATTTAATTTTACATAAAATATTGTGAAAGTTTTGGCCCTTAAATAGTAAATTACAGGATATTTACATGTGACAATAATTAAACTGATTAAAAAAAACACATTTGTTCAACAGTTTTCTTGTAAAACAACATATTAATGTAAACACCCAAGATATCTGTAAATTAATAAACAAATCTATGGAAACATACAGACCGATTTTAATTGTCAAATTTTTAATTGGTCAAATTTTCAAACTACATTTAGAGCATTAAACTTTTGAACAATTGAAATTATTAAAAAAAAAAAAAAACATAGATTGTTGTTTGCTTGTTTTGTGAATCAAAATTTTAAAAATGTTACACAGATAAAAATGAAGAAATTTATTTTTTTTTTACATTAGATGCAAACTCATTGTGTATTTATATGATTTTAGTGATATATACATTTACAACTTCAGTAAATATTTGTGAAATTATGATAAATTCATGAATGTTTTTGTCTGAAAGAAAAACCTTTTGATGTTTTAATATTATTTTACATTAAATATGTACTTTCTGTCTATTTTTTAGTTATTCTTCATATTGTCATTTATTAAAAAATAATCTATTAAAATACAGATTTTTTTTTTCATATGAAATACACAGGGGAAAAAAAAATCCTAAACTGACATTTAAAAAAAATGGATGACTTATGTTCATAGTTAAGTTGTAATAGTTTTTAATAAAATAAAGTTAATCTTGGCGTTTCTCTCACATAAACCAGTTGGAGGAGGAAGATCTCCACATGGCGCTGAGCTGAAACCCAGAGCTGAACTCTCAGCACCTCCATCCGTGATGAAGCACAGTAATAAGGAGTCAGTCCTCCCGTCTCTTCATCTCCGCCTCACACTCGGGCGGCGGTGACTGATCACGCTGAGAGCGTCTCACTGGGATGTTGGGAACAATTACCTCTGCCTCGCTGCCACTCAGGACCCCTCAGGTGAAGTCATTATCTTAACCAGAGGCTGCTCACTACAGTCACAATTAATTCACATTAACAGTGGAGCTCGGGCACACCGGGCCGTCTGGATGCACAGCTCCAATTACACTCATTACTGGACGAGGCCAGGTCCTCGAAACTGGGACTTTTTAACATTCCTGTTGCGCAGCAAAGCAAAAGGGCTTTTTTGGGAGGCTGCAAGTTTTAATGGTCGGCATTCAGCCAAAACTAGAAATCTGATCATTACATTCAAAGGGGTAATTTTCTTCATTTGCTATTTAAAAAGCTCCAACAATCATGTGAGGTGGGAGGTCTGAACATTTTCTTTGTACATTATCCTTCGTGTAAAACTGGGATCAGATCAGTCATTTTGAGCTTTTTCTCTTGTAGTTTCTCGGAGAACACACCTTGTGTTCCCGTGGGTCTGACTCACATGGTGGACTTCATTGCACCATATGGTCGCTCATTTCTCGTGTTCAGGAGATCTCACACATCGACTCTTTGTTCATCATCCAGGTTCTGACATCTGCTGTTTCTCTCTGCATGAGGCTGAGCGTTAAACAATGAATCCCTGAACTGCCACAAACCACAGGAAGTCACTACACTTTGTGCACTTCAAACAAATAAAATGTATTCAAACAAAATTCACTTCAACTTAATTTTTGGAAAAACTGATGGTCCATAGTGGCTCGTTATTGGCATTTTTCAGTGAGTACTTCATGTTGTTAGACATCCAAAACCTTAAAGATGCCCGGTGGTGGACTGCGACGCTTCAGGAGACACTGATGTAACTCGGGGCTTCAGCAGCTACCAGACCAGAGTTCGTAGGTGTTAGTAAGTTCCTTGTCTTTATGTGCTGGTGTTTAACTTAATGTTTAGCTCACTTAAAGTCCATTTTAGAAAAGTATCACGTGACTTTCATCATCTTTCCCACAACAAATTTAACCAATACTTACATCCACCAGAAGTTTTTTCAAATAGTATCGTTGGTTAGTTCTGTAACAAACTGTTTCATGTAAAGACAGCATTCATCTCAACAAATGAGTCTACATGAAGCCTCTGGAAAACACTGTAGCCAGTCCTGTAAATAAGTCACAGAAATACACCAAAAACATAGAAGAAGACAGGGCGGGTTAAGGGAGTGGTGGGACTATGGTGTCATCATTTTAGAAAAGATGTGTATGGGTTGTAAACACAGAAACACAACAGTGAGGTTTTCAGATTTTCAGTGATCAAAAAAGATTTTCTTCTCCATGTGGACGAAGCACCAGTACAATAAAAAACTTCGGGGATACTCCTAAACTTGTCCCCGTGTGGACGGACCCTTAGATTTTGATGGTAGTTGAGTACAAATGGTTCACTTAGCACCATATTATTACAGTTTTTACAGGACGTCGTTGAACATGGCTTCAGTTTGGTTGCTAGGTGACGATAACCAAATGTTTGTCGGAGGCTGCATCGTGTTCAGCAGGTTTGTTTTTGGTGTCAACTCTGACCCACAGTTCTGGTTTACAGTGTAGTGGTAGTGTAGAGGCTTGTTTTTGGAGAGATAATACAGTACAAGCATTATCCAGTGAACGTGATCTTGTTTTTCAATGGCCCAATCAGATCCCTCCAAACGTTTTGTCCCGCCTACATATCCTGTTTGTGCCAGAAACACGTCACGATACAGACATTAGATCATCCCAAAGAGGCGTTTCAGTGCCACTTTAACCAAACATTTAAAGGTTGATCGTCATTCAACCAGAATCCAACATGTTCCCCCAAATCTCACCAGGTTGTTTTTGTACCTAAACAAAACTAAACCATTCATTTAGTATCTGACTGTCAACAGATCAACAGTCATTAGCAACAGGAAGTCATGTTGTCTTGAAATGCTCCATTGAAAGGACTTACTGGGAGATGATGCAGTGAACCATTATGAACCATTTCCTCAAGAGACGTTATGTACACCAGCCTCTCATGGCTAAGTAGACATACATATTTGAAGTGGTAGTTGTGTGGTATGTTTGGTGATTTTATGCAGTGTCTTTGTGTTGTGTAGCTTATTACCATACTATTTTATAGGAAATGATTTTTTTCTTTTTATTCAACGTACTTGATTTTATCATTCATGCTTGTGTCCACATCAAGAGTCCTTCAAGGACACACTGATTACATCTGGAGACATTACAGCTTTGCTTTGCATTTATTCTTCATCTTCATCTACTGGTTTTTACTTCATGCTGATTTCAAAATCCTTATTTCAAAATTACCCTATTTATTTATTTATTTACTTGAAACTGTTGAATAAAAAACTGACACAGCACTTTGAGTATATCTAACATCAGTATCGAGCAATTTGATTGGACAATTGAAACACAACAACACACCGAGCTAACGTTACTGGATAATGTTGCTACCGTGCACTGCAGCATCTCTCCACGAAGAAGCCGCCTCACCTGCTGCACTTCCTCCGTCCTTCATGTCAAACCTGAACACACAACTGTGGGTCGTAGGTGACGCCACAACCAAACCTGCTGAACGCCGGAGAGAGTAACCAGGGCCAGCAGCACGACTTGGTTTGATAACCTCTCAGGAAACAAAGTGTCCTGTTGAACTACCTGGAGAATCCTGATCCACACATTTGATATGAACAAACACAGTTGACACAGTCTGAGCTACTGTCTCCTGGTAGAAGGTATTTATTTCTTCATGCACCCAGAGCAGCCTTTTTTTGTTTTACTTAGATAGATTTTTATTGTATCTTATTGTACTTTACTGTGTTGTTGTAATTGTACTGCACTGTGATGTATTGTGTGTTTGCTGCAGTGTTTCTGCTGCAGGTTGTTTTATGGCTGCAGCACAGGGAGATCAGACACATTTCCCACCTTGTGACAATAACGTTTATCTCGTCTTACATCCAGCCGCTCCAGCAGGCATTTGTTTATCGTCACCTAGCAACCAAACTGAAGCCATGTTCAAAGACATCCTGTAAAAACCGTAACACAGTAACAAACTAATTGAACCATTTAACTAACATGAGTCTAAATCAACACTTTAGACTTTGTTACAGAACTACATCACAGCTGCTGCTCTGTCAGGATGATCTGCTGCGAATCCGACCTGAGGTTGATTGACAGCTGGATGCAAAGTGACTATTGGTTGAAATTACTCTGGACCAGATGACAACAGACATGTGGTTTATTTTTGGTAAATGTTTTGAGTAGCATCATCAGGAAGTGTGAACTTTGACCTTCTCATGGTCAGAACATAACGATACACTAGAACAACTGGAACTAACAAATATTGCACATGCACAAATGCATAATGCAGATTTTTTTTTTACACATTGCAGAACCTTTGCACACATGACACGACTTATTTATGTCTATATTGATCTTTTAATTGATTGCCCTTTTTTATTACATTGATGTTTTTATTATATTGTCCTTTTATAGTTGAGTATGTGACAAATAAAATCTTTGAATCTTCAGCAACAAGGATTAAAACTACATTTTTATTTTCAGTTCAGTTTTGATGTTTAAATGTAATCCCCAAAAAATGGACAGAAATCCTCATCATAATAATAACGTTAATAAATATTTGGATTAATTAAAATGTGACAGACAGTACAAGATAACATCTCCTGCTCATTTCCAGACTAATAAATCCTCCCGCCTCCTCCCTCCCACACGCAGCAGTAATGTATTCTCTTTCAGATTAACCAATCAATAACCTGAGGGGGGATGAACACTCCTACCAGGGGATGGGAATGAAACATGTTGCACATGTTGCTGTATAATTCATGGCATTTGATTTTTTTTTTTCCCCTCCACAGTGATTCAATTCAATTTTCAAATCACCTCCTGCTCCCTCTGCGCTCTCCAAATATCACTCCTGAGGAAACAACGTCCTCGTCTGAATGCCGTGTAACATGAATTATTAATCCAGGACGCACGTTATCAAGTGTCTCCTCCTCGTCTTGTTTGTAAAAGACACTCCTGCTTGTGTTGGGGGACATTTCCACTCGGCTGTCCAGAGATTACCTCGGTGCAGATATCCACAATTCATCAGTGCAGGTTCTTGATTGAGCTGTTGTCATGGTTACCTGGGTGTTCAATAGATACCGGGCTGGACCAGACAGCCTCTCCCCCACTTTCTCACAGAGCTATAATTAAAAAACAATTCAGAGCAAAAACCACAGAGTTAGTCTCATCTGGCTGGAGGATGAACACGGTGGAGGTTTGGACTCAGCACAACTCTGACTCCACAGGAAGTCATGAGCCCACATCACAATAATAATTACAATAATGTGGAATTTAGTGGAATTTTTCTGTCAATGTTAAAGATTTTACCTTTTTATTTTAAACATGAAAATATAGACTTGTGAAGAAAATGCCAAGGATAAACTTTAAAAACAAAAACTGTTTATTTTATTATATATAATTAACATTATTAACATACGGTATAAAAATGTAATCTTAGAAATCCCCCCAAAAATTTGTAATTTTATGGGTTTTTGTTTCCTCCTGTTTATTTTACAGATCTCTGCTGCATTAAAACTGTAATTTAATAGAATCTGTTCATTTTAAGTGGTTATTTTAAAGATTGATTTATAAAAATACATACAAATATTTAAAAATGATTAAAATAAACTGTGAATTTAAGACATTTAAGAGTTGTAGCTGTCTAATAACTTTTTCACAGACAAATACATGATATTTTTGATGTATTTTTACAAATATTTATTGTTTATTGAATCAGTAAAGCTGTAAAAAAACAAAGAACTATTATCAAAACACATATATTACTAAAATTCTACAAATACACTGTGAATGTAAAATGTATAAACCATTAAAGTTCAGTTTTCTCATTTACAAACAAAATAGTCATAATTGACAGATAAAATGAAGCGTTGGTTCTGTTATTTTACATAAATGTGATTGTTTTGTATGTTACATACATGTGTTTTTATCAGTTTAATTATTTTTACATGTGTAAATATCCTTAACTAAACATTTAGAGTTAAATCATTATTACAGTTTTGTAAAATTATACAAATACACAGTGAATTTACATGTCTAATCCAATAAAATGTGTATTTACAACAAGAACCATCATTTCACATTTGTTTACATTTTTAATTAATAAATTAAATAGTTAAATCAAGTTTCTGATATTTGACACATTTTGTGACAATTAGGTGTTGAATTTGTTGTTTGTTGACAGATATTTTGTAAAATTATGGAGTTTTTGTTTTTTAATCAGTTTCAGACACACATGTAACGACTGTTAATTAAACACTAATGTCAACAGTTTTCAGGTGAAACCAAGTTGATGATGTGGTTATTTTACAGTGATTTTTAACACCCCACCCACTGGAAAGTTAGTTTGAAACAAATGAATTACTATTTATTAAATATTTCCAGCTCAGCCATAACAGTAACAAGAGCTGCTCTGTTTTTGTAGATTAGTTGTTTCAGTTAAATGTTGATCAGCTTGATCAATCATTGTCGTCTCGAGCAGGTAACACCAGAGCGAAGAAGCACGATGACACAACAACTGATCTTTTCAGTCTCACTGCAAACATTTGGTGAACAAATAACTTGTTCAGATAAAACCCAGAAACAAATGACACATGATGATCATTTCTCCTTTTGCTCAGTGTGATTATTTGCTCCGTCTCCGAGGAGCTGGAAATAAATCTCATGCGAGCAGACGAGATGGGAACACATAATCCCCGATAAAGTCACAAGGCTCCCGCCACTTTATTAAAATCCTCAGGTCCATTTGACAGAAATCAAGCAGACGCCCAAACAAAGCGAGCTGCAGAGCGAGGCATCGAAATACTTCAACTCCACCGTCCGTCTACTCTGACATCCCCTGGACACACACAGTGAGCTGCTCTACAGCTCCTCACTCAAAACAAAACAGAAACGCTTCATTTGAAGCTCCACTTTTTGTTGTTTTCCCAAGGTTATTAAAACAGTTATGAAGCCACAAACCTGACTCCATGGTTAATAGACGACAACACACAGTGGTTACATAAGCCTGGAGAGGTGCTGCCTTACATAACACATGTGGTGCACAGTACAACACCTGCTGTGATGGACACACATGATGTGAACAACGTCTTTTCTCAGGAAGATCCTTTAATAATCTGGCTCCTGGGGGATTGATCTATATGTTGCAGTCTTGATGTTTGTCTGTTTGCAACAATCATTATTGGACAGAAACACACAACTCCCCAAACAAAGTGAAGGGGAGAGATGTGCAAACATGGGGAACTGGAAACAGTGTTTTTCCTTCACAAGCAAAGCTGATGTAACTCTTCTTTCAGTAACATTATACAGTCATCAAACTGATTACAGTATTTTCCGGACTATTGAGCGCACCTGTCTCTAAGCTGCTATTGAATTTATTCAAACAGTTTCATGTGGTCCACTCTGACCGGGTCTGATGTGACGAGGCTAAATGTATCATCAGCACGGAGCTTGCTAGCTTGTAAAAAGCTAACGAGCTTCGTGCCGCTGATACATGAGAAACACCGGTGTTTAAGTTCAAAGTGTCGGAAAAAAGTAGCAGCTTATAGTCTGGAAAATACGGTAATTTATTTTTTTTTTAAACCATATGAGTCACATTGAGATGAAACGTGTCATTATTTTACTTACAGACACAATTAAGGACAAAAGACAATGAACAAGCATTAAAAATTTGTAATAAAAAGACATTTCTGAGTAAAAACAGAAACTTTCTCACAGTTGAGTTTCAGGTCATTCTGGGGATGCAGAATAAATTTCCCCTATTTCTGTTTGGGACATTGCAAAAAGTCCTGCAAATGCAATGAATAGTGCATGATGAAAGCACAGAGGTAGTGAGGGAGCAGTCCAGGAGCTGCCTTATAAATAAAAGGTGCAGCCACGGCCAGAGCAAAGGTATGAACACACAGCTGAGTCAGAGCTTTGCAGTTTGTACTGGACCTCAAGGACACATGGTAACCACTGACCATGTGAGGACACTGAGCAGAGGGAAACAAGTTGGAGCAACTTGATGATTTTTTACATGAACACCTCAAATCTCAATATTCAGCATCTCCTCGTTTGCCTCATCTCAGAAACGCTGCCTGTCTTCAACATATTACCACTTTGTTCTTCAGATGCAGTGTGCGTCCTCCTCACCTATGCTACATTAACATCCAAGCTAAGTGTCCGGCCTCTTCATCAGCCTCCTCATCATAACTCTGAAGGTTCAACTGAGCTGCTCGGACTGAGTCGCAGAACCGTTGCTGCGATGGTCGATGCATCGGAGCGGAAACTCTCAGACTGTCGGGTTTGATAAAGTCTCAGAGGGAGGAAGAGGACAGAGAGGGACGAAGAAGATGATGGTGAGTAAAATTTAAGGAAGGGGGCAAGAGACACAGTGAAATAGGTGTGGTGTGATGGGACAAGAAGAAAGATAGAAAAGTGTGTGATGCCTGGTTGGAGGGAGGAGGGATGAAGGGGACCAGGTCTGCAGCAGCCCTCTGATCAGTGTGGTGAGGTTTCAAAGGGATGAAGCAAGTGTGTGAAGATTTGCTTGCAGTGTAAAGTTGTGTGTGTGTGTGTAGGAGTGGGTGATTCACTGCAAGTAATATGCTGACATCAGAGATTAGAGAGAGGTATCCTGTGCTCTCGTCACAAAGACAGAGGAGTGATTAGCATAGGAACAGGAGGCCGAGGTGCAGGAAGCAGCCAGATTAAAGCTGCAGATAACAAGCAGAGGGAGGGAAGGAAAATCTCCCCATGGGACAGATGACTGAACACAGAAGTAAAGTGCTGACAATGTGGCCAAAAGTGTGTGGACACCCCCTTTATTGCTGCTGAAGAAGACTCAGACTATTATATTCACTAAAACTAAAGCTGCAGGGACGAGTTCAGAGGGACGTGGGTTGAGATCTGGAGGGTTGTTGGTTTAGGTCCCTCCCTGGCTGGTGCCCTTGAGCAAATTGAGCCTGCAGCAAAATCCTGTCTTCAATGGGTCATGTTAAGATTTAGGGGTGGGGTTAGTTTGATTGACAGCTCTGGTCTCGAGTATTTTACAGGTGGTTTTGAGGCTCATTCACCAGTTACATACACATTGACCTCGGGTTCAAGGGTCAGACCCGCCTCCTCACTCCTCCCTTCACATCCAAATATGGTCACTTCTGGCTCTATCAAATGCCAAACTCCTGGTTTCAAAATACAAATCAATGGGTGACGACAGACGACAAGAGATTTAAAACCTTATTTTTTTGCTTTTCTTGCAAACAGCTGATAAATTAAAACAAAGCTTCAGACAAAAATGATACTATTTAACCTACAATCCTGTTGCCATCTGCATTTTAGGTAAACAAAGTCGACATATTCCCCAAAATGTTGAACTATTCCTTTAAAGCTACAGGCTACAAAGATGCTTCTGTGCTTCCCTTCCTGTTTCCACCTGAGGTTCAGACTCCACATTTCCTCTGTTATTTTTGGACATGTTTTGTTCACAGCTTGGTGTGAAGGAGCTCTGACCTCAACCCAAACACCTCGGAGATGAACTGGGACACCGAGCCAGTCCTCATCAATGAACCCGAATGAGACCAGATCCCTGCAGCCAGGTTTGAAAATGTTAGAAATCAGTCGAGTGGCAGAGACTGACGCAGATGATGTCGAAGACGCTCAGCGATCACATAAGAGTGTAACATGTAACATTAGGGTCTGGACACATCTTCAGACATCTGCAGCAAAACAAACTTCTACTGAGATGCTATTTCTATCAAGCCGAGGCGATACGGTGTGTTCCATTACTTTGTGAAAATGCTGAATGACTCATCGGAGGGCTCGGCACTCTCACACACACACACACACACACACACACACTCAGACAGTCAAACAGACAATAAAAGATGAACAGTTCCCGACGAGAGGAGATATCGCAAACACAATAAAAACACTCACACACACAGAAGGATTTACATCAGAGGGCTGAATGAATCAGTCAACCTTGATTCTGGTCCAAAGCCCGCATCAAAACCACAAAGGGACCCGGCAGTAAATCTCTGACAGATCCAAGTGAAATTCTCCACGGAAATCACAAAACTATTTACCTCGCTGGCACTTAGGAAATCTGCTGAAGCACTGAAGTGCAGCCAGGGACAGTCTCAGAAGTTTTTATTGTCAACAGTGACACGCTTGGCAAACAGAGGAGAGAAAATATTATTAAGGAAGATCATTTAAAGTACACAGTGTCTGAAAATACCACAGCTCTGCATCACTGTGCGGCTCTAAATGAAGCCACCGACACACAATATCTCAATTCTGACTCAGCACAGAGACTTTTAAACTTTTTATTAAAGGGTAAATGCAACAAACACTCGCAGGAAACACACACACATGAATGCACACAAGCGTATACAAACAGAAAAACACAGCAGACAGACAAACAGATGCTCTCACAGACAGACAGCCTGCATCTGCTGGAAGCCACACTGCCCCTCATCCATCACCATCAGTTACACCCTGTCTCTCACACACACACACACACACACACACACACACACACACAAATCTTGGCAGCGTTATCATTAGCACCTCCTCCGTGTTTGGGATTCAGCCTAATGTTAAGACCGAGGGTGTCATGGTGCTGGTCGTGGTGTGTGTGTGTGTGTGTGTGTGTGTGTGTTCACCTTAGTGATTTTTATTTGAGCCATTTACTGAAGCAGCTTTTATCTCTTTCTATCATCTCTCTCTCTAAATATCTTTGAAATGTTGAAAGCTCCACATTTAGACTCAAATATTTTTCTATTTTTGGAAATTTTATCAACAAATTATGTGAAAAATAAAAGGTTAATGTGATTTTAAAGGTTCCTACAGGACAGGACTGATGATAAAAAGGACACAAACACACTTCTAAAATAAAATAAAATACTTTTAATGAAATTATTCCTTGTCTCAGTATTCTTGGTGGATAGTACAAGATTTCATTTTTGTTATTTTGCTTCCTGAGTTTTCCTGAATGAGCTGTACTATGAATATAAACATTTAGGGTTTGCTTTAGCCTTTCTTTACTTTTTTATATTGTTTATGTCTGGACCCTGTGTGCAGCCGTGGTCTGACTGTTTACAGTAGGGATCAGCTGGTAGCTAATCTGGAAACATTCCCACTGTGAGACAAATAAAGGATTATCTGATGGTATCTTATCATAAACATGTACCCAAAAATCCTGCAAAAAGTCTGTCCTAAAAGGTAACAACAACAACAACAACACACTGCTCTCCCTTTAAAAAAACTGTGGAAAAATCCACTTGACTTCCAGTTGTTCCAGAAAAACTGCAAGTGATGCTAATTGAGGCAGTAAAACACAGTGATTATGCTGAGAGGCTTCAGGCGGACCGCTCTGTGAATGTAAAGCAGGGGCTGAGCTGGAAGGAACAAATCCAACAGCTTCCACACACCAGCAGCATGTGTAGCAACATGTGCTGCATGTTCGGACTCTGAGCTGTTCAGACTAATCTGTCTGTGAGAGAATATAGTGAAACAATATAATGAAACAATGGCACCAACACATTTCTGGTGTGATCTGACTATTTGCTGGAAATCAATAGTTACAGAAGATGAAGAGATGCAAAAACAAAACCACAGAAGTTTTGGTTTTTATGCGTAGCCTCCTGAGACCCAAGCTTTTGTTTGCTGTGCATTTTTAATTTCTCCTAGTTCTTTGGGATTATTAGGACCCAATGAGTCTAAAAACTAAGCATCGTCTTTGAACAGAGAGCAGTAATAGTAGCAGTAATAATACATGAATTGATGTATTGTGCTTTTGCTACCAGCAGAAGGAAGAATAGGGGTGTCCTCGAACAAAGACAATAGGATTAGATATAGTGTCCACAAACGACTGCTTTTTGTTAAGAAACATGAAGTATACACTGTAGAAAATCTAAAATGTAATTTCCACGAATGTGGACGCAGGGTCTCAAGAGGTTAATAATCAACCTGATGAACAATTATCAAAATATTTAGCAACTAAATAGTTCATTATTGGATCATTATCACATTATAACATTAAAAAAAAAAATCACATTTTTGCAAGATTTCTCACATTATTCAAACCTTTCTGCTCCAACATTATGATATTGATATTCTTACAATGTGATAATACTGTGCATTTTCACACTATAACAAAGTGTTTTTAATATATAGTTGTAACATGATTGGTTTATATGTCAAAACAAAATATGTAATAAATGATGTTTTTGTTTTTTTCAATGTGGCATCAATACTTGTCTCTAACAGATTAATCTTCTCAGGTGTACAGAGCTGCAACATCATTACTGAACCATCTCAGCCTTCATTTGACCCTCCTCTCTCATTTGAAACTGGATGAAGAAATGACAGATAACCAAATCACAGATTAATTAGCCAGATAGGAAAAGGGCTTCAGGCACATCCTCAAAAACCCTGAAACTAGGCTGAGGTAGAGAGGAGCGAGGGGGAAGGTGACACATGAAGGAAAACAATCATTAGTTTGACTAAGAAAACACAAAAGGGGATGTTAGTTTGTTAATACAGAGGATAAAAGCAGGAGAGGGTGTGGAGACAGGAAGCTATAAATCAGAGACAGCTGCAGAGAATAACAGGCTGTGAACAGAGGGGGAGCTGAGGTGAGGTGAGAAGGTGAGAGACAGACACAGGGAGGAAATAACTAGAGCCGTGGACGGACTGTTTCAAGCAGCAGCAGCAGCAGCAGCAGCAGCAGCAGCAGCAGCAGGCGGTGGGGAAGTGACAGGAAGCGATGAGGAGATGCTTCCACGCTGCATCTTCACCTTTAGCTTTCATCGCTGTGACGTGTGCAGAGCAACGATTCCCACAGCCTCCACACTACAACCTGCACAGAGGACACTGGATGTTTCTCCTCCTCCCACTCACTCTGCTGCAGTGTTTTCTGGACACACGTGGTCGTCAGCGTGAACGGCAGCACTCAAACTTCAAATATTAGTCCTCAGTGATGTTCACAATAACTGGACAAAGTAACATAGGTGAGGAACATGAATGGAGGCTTGTGAGAGCCTGAAATGTAACAATGACCCAAATTGTTCTAAAATTACTATTACATTTTTATTTCTAACAGTTCAGGACATTTTGGGTTGTTGTTATATCGGGCTCTAATATCGGGCTCTAACGAGGCTGAAGCAGAAAAAAAATGGTGGTGAACTATTTTATAGCAACAAATGGAGGAAAAGTTTTTGGATTGGTCCAGTTTAAAAGTCACCCCCGCTCGTTGGATGATTTGGGGAATAGTTCAGGTTTGCTGGGTCAATGTTCAGGACTCACATCACTGCTCTGAGGACTCTCTAGATGAGTGAGATCTTCATGGGAGTGAAAGATGCTTCACAAAATAAACTACAGCACAACCTGATCTACTGAACTTTGCCCTCTGTGACAGGAAGTGAGTGTTTGCACACACACATTCACAAGCAAATATACAGATAAATAAAAATAACAACAAAAATTTGACTAAAAACTTGGAGAATTCATGTTGAGGAGGTTTGTAGTAGAAGTACTGTAAACTAGTACTGATAGTGTTTTCTCATTACTGTGATCTAGCCATGTTGATAGATTATGTATCCAAATGTGTCATGGTGAATGGAATTTGTTACTTTAGCTCAAAAATAAACCAAAATCAAACAAATTCCATCTGAACAAAAGGTAACTGAGCTGCACTTTTATTGCACCGTTGTACCTAAGTGGTCTATAAAGTGCTTTACGATTTACAGCTCAACCATTCTCACCCTGATGGAGGCAGACATGGGGTGAGGTGCTATCCCGCCATTAGGACAGGAGGATTAAACTTTCAGAAGATTAGTGGATGACCTGCTCGACCACCTGAGCCACAGCCGCCCCTGGAGGGTCCAGTCTGATTATATGGAACATGAGACCTGAGCATGTCTGGGTTCATTAGGCCACTGTGTGGAAATCCTTTGTTTTTAAAGTGCTATGTTGTTTACCCAAAAAGCTACCAGACATGCCCCGTGTGGGTAAATTGTAAAATATGAAAATACGGCTGCAAAAGACTGTGGACAAATATTTTCATATAGACTGATACTGAAGATTTTATTCAACTGAAAAATACAAAGTGAACATTCAACAACTATCTTGTCAATTTCCCACCATCAGTCCCTTAACTAGAGCTGCTGCAGCCAATTTATGAAGTCAGAAATGTGTGGAGAGCTTCACAACACAAACAGCTTCCTGTTTCTGTACAAATTAAATGTCCTCCCAAACAAATTTTCTCATTACACTGCCAATAACACAGACTTAATCCCCAGCTCCTGTCACCTTGTCGCCCTCCAGCACCTCCTGCAATCACTTACGCAGCAATCCTGTTTGCCACCTGTGCCCTCTGCTCTCTCGCCCCTGGACGGAGGAGGAGGAGGAGGAGGAGGAGCCATCCATAGTCCAGGCATCGTGAGGACATGAGCCAGACCTCCTGAGGAGCTGCATCTGACCGTCTCCAGACCCGTCAGGAGCTCACAGTGTGTACCACAGTAGCCAAATCCAGGCGGCAGATGAGGAGATGGATTTTACATTTCATGCCCAGTGCACTGAGTGGCAGCTGTCAGGGTATTAGACGGCTGCGTATCGAGCTACATCCTCACTCTGGACTGACACAGGTACATATTTATATACATACCCTGCACCACCAATCAAACTGTCCTGGTGCTGGGTATCCACTGCCTCTCATAAAACAACAATGAGACTTCTCCACGTGCCCTTGCTGCTGACCTCGTGTCTCCCTGACCAGCGATTAGCATCAGCAACACATGGCCCATGAAAGCTTTACCACTTATCACAGGCCCCCTACATGCAATCATACATGCTGCAGCAGGCGGAGGACACACACACACACACACATATATCTTATTAATATGCTGCACCTGTACATGCAACGTGCTGCGATGCCAGTGAAAGGTAAATTCAAACCTGAACAGTGGAGGCATGTGGAAATAAAGGAGATAAAGGGAACAAAGAGCTGTTGGGGGAGGGGTTTGTTACAGAGATACAAGAATAAGAGGATACTGGAAGAGACAGGAAGTGAAGATGCTGCAATAGAAACTAATGTGTCAGCACAAGTGAAAGCAAATGTGGGAAGATTAAAGTGAGAAGTATTTTGGTTGTGGTTAAATAAATAACTTTTTGCTATACAATTAACAAATCCAATAAAACTCTGCCCTCTCTCAATACTTCCTGGTTTCTCTGAGCTAAGCAGCCTACAGCACATCCCTTCCTATTGACGACATAAATCTTTAAACCTGCAATAACAGATTTTTATTATCACTTGGGAGCAGCGGATACAAGCTGTAAACACGACGTCCGACATAAATCCAGCAGATACGGAGCAACACCAGTATTCATTTTGGATTCGTGTTTCTTTCCACATAATAAACGCAGAATTCACCTTCCTTCAATTTCTGTTCTGGTCTCCATCAGCTCCTGAGGGAAATATCTGGCTCTTTATCGACTAACCGCTCGTCTATGTTTAGCAGCCAGTCGTTGACTTTGTGTGTCTGCTGGTAAGTGGCGGGGAGGACGCGTAAGGAAGTGGGTTTATTAAAGCTTAAAAACAGCTGCTGACAGTAAATCTGCAATGATACACACGATGCTATAAAGCTCAGTGAAGCTGAGACGAAGTGGGTGATAATTAGCTGTGATGTGCCACCTCTTCCATACATTTGATGCATTTTTAATGAACAACGATATTGATTTAATATGGAGGCTGTGGCTAAGGTAGAGGGCGGGTCATCCAGTAACTGTAATGTTGGAGGTGTGAACCCCAAACAGGTCGACACTGTGTTTTCTGGGGACTATTTTCAGCTGCGGATTATTATGTATTTGGTGGTTTTTACAGCTACAAGATTGTGTATAGGATATCGATTGTGTATAGGATATCGAAACCAAATAATGAACATCGAAACCAAATAATGAGCCACTGCTCAGTGGCTCAGTGGTAGAGCAGCCGTCTACCAACCGAAGGGTCGGTGGTTCGATTCCTGCTCTTCCCAGTTGCTGTTGGTGTGTCCTTGGGCAAGACACTTTACCCACCTTTGCCTCGTATGAATGTTGAATGAATGGTTTGGTGGTGGTCGGAGGGGCTGTAGGCGCAGACTGGCAGCCTCCGTCAGTCTGCCCCAGGGCAGCTGTGGCTATCTTAGCTTACCACCACCAGTATGACTGGGTATGAATGAATAATGGTCTCTGTAAAGCGCTTTGAGTGCCTAGAAAAGTGCTGTATAAATCCAACCATTATTATTATTATTATAACATGTTTATGGTTCAGGGTTCTTGCACATTTAAAATTTCAACATTTTTTAAGACTTCTCTTTAAAAACATTCAAATAATTTGTTTCATTTGAGTAAATAGATGTGTTTCATGTTAGTAAATTATGGAATTAATTGTTTATTGTCATTTTATTCGTATAATATGAATATTTTTCCATTTTCTAGTTTCCATTTTCCAAACTTTTCTAGACCTGGAAACGTATAAAATCAAACTCCACACTTTTCCATATTTGTGTAGGAACCACGATGGTAACAAAGAAACATGTCACTCATGCAAACATCAAAAGAGTTTGAGAATATACTATAACTGAACATAATGAGTCGTCCCACACCGTTTATAGAGGATACTGTTTACATCAGTTCATAACGGTCCGTGTACGTTGCAGCCTTCGTTTTCTTATTTTGAGATTTCAAAATAAAAACAAAAAATAAACCGTTTCCGTTTTTTTCAGTGGTAGTACAAAATCATAAAATTGTAATTTAAATTAAAATTAAAATAGCCCGTGGAAAACTTATTTCTGTATTTCCTGTTTTGGCTCCGTGACCCGGAAGTTGTACCACGAGTTAGCAGGCAAGCGCAGAGACATAATAAAGAGTAGACGCCGCATCGACCGCGACCATAGACATAATAAACATCATTATTATTATTATTATTATTATTATTATTATTATGTCTATGACCGCTACGACTTTTTGACGCTGATAAGACGCGGTGCCGCCATCTTGGTCCGTATAATCTGTTTGATCGGCGCAATTAAGTGTCAGGCATTAAATCAATCATAACTCGCTGAAAACAAAACTGATCTTCACGTGTTTTTTTTTTCCGCAAAAGTCACACATGTAGGTATGATGCAGGAGAGAAGAAGCTGGATCCATTCTAGTAAACACACCTTGGAGCGCGTGCTTCATTGCTATCGTTTGATAAAAGCTGCAGATTACCACCACTCAGACTTGTTTTGGTGCAAAACAGAAGAAGGATCTGTATCAGACAGGTAACGTCCGCAGTTTACCCGCAGCTGATCAGCAGCATTTATGAAGCCTGTGTGATGAAAGTGTGGAGTTTAACATTCACCACCTGATGCAAAACAGCTGGAGATTGTACCAACGCACAAGAAAGAAAACACTAAATCGTAGCTCGTAGCGTTTTCCTGCAGGTGCATCAAAACCGTCTGATTAATTCATAACAAAGACTGAGAAGCAAATAAAAAAGAAGTCCTTATCGGTGGACTCACTGCAGAGCAACATGTGGAGACACAACAGAGTACATGTGTTACTGATCTAAATGTCCTCTCTCTGTTGTTGTTGTTGTTGTTGTACACTGACAGCTACGTGTCATGTGTGATGTAAACTTCCCGTCCACATGCTGCATCTACTGAATGAATGAACAGGACGGACAGCCTGTGTGCGTCAGAGATGTGTGCGCTGTACAACACACACAACCCAGCATCATCGGTGCTGGAAGCAGAGTGATAACATAACAGGTTGTGTTACATGAGCATCTCCTGAAATTGATCTCTGACTCACGCTCTTCCTATACATGCATCCTTTCTGTCTCACCACTTCTTGGCAGTAAGGCTCTTATGCAAATGTTGAACAACTCGTCTCCTACAGTAAATCCTCCTGCGTCAAGTCGCTTTAAGACATGATGGTTTTTATTTTGTAGCTCCCTCCACCAAGAAGGATGTGTTCTCTCTTGCACAGATCTCAATGTTTGTTTTCACAAAATCCTAAAATATCTCCAATTTACTTACAAAGACAATAGTGTCAGTGAACCAGTAGGGGGCAGCAAAACGCCACATCTGCAGCTATGGTGTGAGGAGGAGGAAGAAGAACGATGTGGTCAATTGCAAATAGAAATAAACGCAAAGAAAGTGCAATACCACTGATGACCACTAGATGCTGGCTCCAAAAGACTCACATCAGTTAAAAATATCTTCATTTCTAATCCTGAGCTACTCCGTCACTACAAGTCATTCTGGTGTCTTTAGGTAAAGTCAGCTCTTCTTCTCTGGTGGAGGAAGATTTAAGGGCGGTGTTGGTTTGATTGACAGATCTGCATCCAGTGACATCAGACCTGAACTTCCTCGTGTTCAACAGTCAGACCCGCCTCCTCTCTCCTCCCTTCATATCCAAATATGGTCACTTCTGGCTCCAAAATACCAACATGGCCACGTTCAAACCAGCAGGTTATCTTCATACATTTGACTGAAAACTGTGAATTGTTTTGTGTCTTTGGATTAAAATTCATAACTTTGTCACATCCTAATGAATTTTACTGAAAATCTGAACATGAGACAAGGCTGTGGTTTGTAGTTTGAAGCTGTTAAAATTTGTCCCCACTATCCATCATCCTCCAAACGGACCACACACATGAATCAACACCTCTCCAACCCTGTTTAATCCAAACTGAACACTATAACCTTCAGGACAGGAGGAATTACTGCATTCATTTCAGCTCGGTGTTCCTATTAAACTGCAACTGTACTTACAGATATATACAAACATTAACATTTATTTGTAGTTGGATTTTGCAGCCACCTGATGCACGTTAATAACAATATTTACTTTCAAATCTGGCTGATGAAAGTTTGTGAGCTAAAAAAACAAACAATAAATAAATCCACGCTGCATTATTTAAATGCTACACCCAGAATCATGCATGTAAATCCAGCTTTTATTTTCATGCAACCTTTCCACAGGACTTTTCTCTCCCTTGATATCTCACTTCCCCTCACATTTAATTTGTCTCTTTTCCCTCCTCCCTCTTTCTCACACCTCCTCCTGTTTTTTTTTAACCTTCACACTTTTATCCTGGCAAACAGACCTGAGGAGATGGGAGTTGCCACGACGGGTCTTTAAAGTCTGCAGAGCTCGCGTGCACTCCCAACCCTCAAAGCCTCGACATTTTCAGAACTTTTTGCCGGGAGCTCATTTGCATCATGGGTTAGGACGTCTATTTTGGGTCACACTAATATACAGTGAGAGCATTTCTTCTTTGAGTGATAATAAGTCAGTAATCTCGAGGCTCCACTCTGCTGCTGAAGTTAAACAAACCCTTTCAAAATCAAGACTACAAAAGGAAACAAAATGCATTTAAGACATTTAAACGCAGAGAAGAGGAGGTAATAAACTGTGTTTTTGTTTGTCGGCTCTGTACTATACCTGACACGACTGACCAACAATGCTGCTAGTGTCAATTTTACATTTCGTGTGATATTCATTCTTTTATTGTCTCACTGTGTTTTACATTTTTACTGTGTTTTTACTGTTTTACAAATAATAAAGTTGAGTTTAAAGAACAAGTAGCATATTTGAATAAAAACAAAAGCCAACCATAGCATTGCATCAACACATGCATACAAATATCCACGATCCACTCACGCCAGTACAAAAAGATCTTGTCGTCGTCATTACAAAAACCTCACAGGGTGTGGGTGTTACACTGACCAGCAGATGGTGCTAACAACCACCCACTTCACTTCCTAATATGCACGATTCCCACTCGTCAATCTCCTTAAATCACATTCAAGTTCAGATCCAGGTGAAAACAAGGAGTCTTAAAGTCCAAGGTTTCATTTAAAGAGCTCACTGTGTAAAACTTAATCGCTCATTTGTGATGCTACATCTTAGCATCACAACGTTCCTCTATCCTGAAATACAATCAAACAGATGAAGATACACCTCTAAATACTCTGTTTTTACTGTAATGCTTGGTCAATTTCTTCAATTACTGCTAAATATTCAGCTACAGAAGCAGCTTTACTTTAATAAATACTGCAGATTAAAGGTATGTGAACCCAAAACGTGACCCTGTGGAACTTCACATTATGTTTTCAGACAAAAGGATGAGCTGTAGTTGCAGTGTAATGTTTAATTATTGGATTTAAAGGTGTCAACAATATCTTTGCTCTTTGAATACACCTGCTTAGCTTTATGGGCAGTACACACAAGTTAATTATTTCAGCTTTCAACTGGATTAGAGTGTGTTATATACCATTTGTCAACATTATAGTATTACTAAATGCTTAAGATGAGGGAGGTTAGACGTTACAATGATCCATCATTTTTATGAGATCATCTACTCTACGTTAAATGTTGTGTTAAAGGCTCATCTCTAAACCACTCGAGACAAATTAACAATCACAAATGTTAATCTCGATAGTAACACAAACCATTTATTCTGCAGAAACATGCCCTGGAGTTCTACTAAATCCTGCTTCTTCCTGACAAAAACTCCATTATATTAATGTTGCCTGGCAACAGGACTCCAGACAGTAGAGAGGGGGGAAGAGAAGAAAAAAGATCTCGAGCTAATATTGATTCTTGCCAATATTGGTTCCAGGGAGTAACAGCTGGATGGGTGTAAGTTCAAACCTCTATTTTCACATGTCTTTTAAACTGCGAAGTCTGCTGCAGGAGGAGCAGGTCAGAGAGCAGCAGAGGAGTGATGGCAGGGGGGGATATCGACTCTGAGATGACAGGACCAAGGAAAGCTTCACAGATCAATACGCCCTGCAGCACAATCTTCTCTTTATCTCGACTCAGCCTGGCTTTATTCACAGTTTCCCTGTCACTGTGCACTTTATATACTTTGAAGTATAATGAGTAACAGTGTCTGCGGGGTTCGCTGCCTATTCTTTCTCCACATCACATGGGAGCGTGTAGCCTTTGAACACTTCCTGACACAGTGCCTCACTTTGTAGCTTGTAGCTTGTGCACTGCCCAGATACAGATGTAGAAGTTTACCTCATCATTAATTCTCACTGCATCACCCCCCCCTCCCTCTCTCCATCTCGGTTTCTCTTCATAAATTTGTAAACACATATCCTCCACCACTCATCCTCACACAGCAAACCACCAGCTCCATACACTCCCATTGGCTGCCAGTGACATCACTCGTGCAAAGTGTTGAGTCAGACTCGGCCGCGCTCTTCCTCTGACAGCTGACGCCCCCTTGTGTCCACAGAGGAAAATGGAGATATCCAAACACTGATGTGGTTTAAAGTGTGCTCATCGGGTGCCCCCAACAACCTTTTGCATGTTAATCCCAGATGACAGGTGACTTTCACCTCGTGTGAGTCGTCATCTGATCCCAGAAACACAAACACTTTGGATGTTAGCAAATTAAATTGGCTTATGTTTTGTCTGCACGGAGCATTAGAGTGAATTAGACCGTCATCCTTCCTGATTATTAAAACTAACAGGATCATGTTCGCCTCTTCCTCCTGCTCTAAATGCTACTTACTGCCTGGTGTAACCTGCCCTCTGCTGTTCTCAGGTTTCTATAACCACATCATCACAGGCTGAGGTTATACTGAGATTTGTAGAGGAGGCTCCAGCTTCTTGTACTAATTTATTGTTTCAGCTCAGTGCAAATGTTTGACCAAACTGCCATGCACAGATATTTCATGTTGATGTTAATTTGATAATTTGTCCAACTAACTGTCCACACCACAAATTATTTATTGTTAAGATAAAGAAACACTGGATACTCTCACACTAAAGATCAAAGGATCAAACAATGTATCAAAGGTTGATGGACATTCATGTTCTAAAAAGCTTTAGTTAAAAACCACATGATACCATAATTAGCTGTATTTATATTCTTATTATCACATGTTGAGCTTTATTTTCCCATTCTCTTTTATGTTATTTTATTATTTTCTTTTTATATTCTAGTTTCTCCTAAAACTATAAAGACAAAAACAAAAGGTCACATGGTTGAAAAATGCAAAAATCCAGTATTTATGAGAAAAATATGTGACTGATGAGGACAGTAAGACGCCAGTCATTAGCTGTAAACAGGGCAGGTACTGTTAATGTTGTAGTAACACTATTTGAAGCATGACAGTACCACCAGGATTACATTACAGAGCCATGAAAGAGACATCAATAGTCAAAGAAAAACCAGGGAGAGTACAACATGCGGATCCAAAACGATATTCAAACCCATTAAACACGACAACAAAGCTTCTCACTTCAGGTAAAGAAAACTGTGCAGGTTCGTGGATACTTTGCATTTTAACTTTCCCTACCTTGCGGCTGGTGTAGTGAGCATGTTTGGCCAGTTTGCCGTTGAGTCCTTGGAGAAAAACCTCATCAGTGACTTTGCCCACGTTCATGCAGGCTTCATCCAACACGGAGAAGATGCCCTTATGCTGCTGCTCCACCAAGTCCACAATGATCTGGTTGTTGAAGTAATCAATCTGACAAAGGGCACAGAGGATACAAGACACCAGGTTAAGGTCATGAAAACATACAAGAGCTCATAGAGAATATAGTGAGTGGATTTTAAAAGTGCTTTTTCTCAAACTACAACACAATCTGTTACTATTTTGTAAAATATCCCATTGCAGAGTAGGACCAATGAAATCCCTCCATACATGTTTCCAGGGGATGCCTTCTCTCTGGTACTCTTCCTGTTCCTGCTTCAGCACCAGTTGGATGAAGAGCTGCTGCAGCTTTTCGTTGCAGTAGTTGATGCAGAACTGTTCAAAGCTGCAGCGCAAAAAAACAAAGAGATCCAACGTTAGCTCTGCTCGACGGGCGGATCCACACACATCACAAACAACCTCATCCAAACCTGTTGTTCTGGAAAATCTCAAATCCATAGATGTCCAGCACCCCGATGACCGTGTTCTTCCCGTGGACTCTGGCGTCATAGTTTTTCACCTCGATGATGTCATTGATACGTCCCACGATCCAGCAGAACAGCCGCTCATACATCGCCTGTGGACGGCAAAATTCAAGCATGAGAAATGTCGTAGTGGACTAATTGGCTGCTTGCTGGTGAACAAGAGCCTTGCTCAAGGGCACAGACTTGTCCAGCGTGCCCACAATTAACAATCACAGATGGAAAGCTGGGAGTGAAATGTCAAAATATCAGTGAGTCAGACTTGTGTTCGCAGCCCACAGTGCTGGTCTAGAAACTGCCTACATGCATTTCTTCCCCCAC